>JAAGAY010013576.1:6730-29701 GCA_011801015.1 Ardeotis arabs | reverse complement strand
AAAGCTCTTGCTGCTCCTCACCGGCTCTTCGCATCTACAGCACCACAGACACTGGGGCTCCGGGCTTTCCCGGACGAGCAGCGCTTCCACGTTTACCATCACTGGCACAGGGGCAGACACGGAGAAAAAGAAAACCCCAAAGTCACCAACGTCGGACGATTGCTCCCACAGCAAAAGGGCCAGCACCGAAAGCTCTTGCAGGTCTCCACCGCCTCTTCGCACCGCACCTACAGCACCACAGACATTGGGGCTCTGGGCTTTCCCGGATGACCCTGCGTTTCGACGTTTACCATCACCAGCACAGGGGCAGCCACGGAGAAAAAAAAATCCCCTAAATATCACAAACGTCGGACTATTGCGCCCATACCAGAAGAGCCAGCACCGAAAGCTCTTGCTGCTCCTCACCGCCCCTTCACACCGCATCTACAGCACCACAGACACTGGGGCTCCGGGCTTTCCCGGATGACCCGCGTTTCGACGTTTACCATCACCAGCACAGGGGCAGCCACGGAGAAAAAAAAATCCCCTAAATATCACAAACGTCGGACTATTGCGCCCATACCAGAAGAGCCAGCACCGAAAGCTCTTGCTGCTCCTCACCGGCTCTTCGCACCGCACCTACAGCACCACAGACATTGGGGCTCCGGGCTTTCCCGGACCAGCACTGCTTCGACGTTTACCATCACCGGCACAGGGGCAGCCACGGAGAAAAATAAAATCTCCTAAATGTCACAAACTTCAGATGATTGGTCCCACACCAATAGTGCCAGCACCGAAAGCTCTTGCTGGTCCTCACCGGCCCTTGGCAGCACACGTACAGTCAGAGTGGCCAGTGGTCCAATGCCCCTGACCAACCTACACTGTCTCTTTCTCCGCCCCCGACCCTTCAATGTTTCCAGGACTCAGAGTTTCTAAGGAAATGAAGGCAAACTTCATGGATTAGCGTAAAAAATATTTATGAAAAAAACCAGAAGTAAATAAAGCAGAGATAAAAAAAAAATTAACAGAAAATACTTAATCAAGTTATTTACTGTACAGTTGCTTACACTGGATCATGATGCCCGGCTTCCTCCTAAGAAGCAGGAGCCTCCTAACACCACCAGCCTCATTTTACATACTAAGCATGATTTCACATGGAATAGTCCTTTAGCCACTTTTGGTAAAATATTTCAGTCATTAGCTAATAAGTAAACTATTTCAACTGTATCCCCCACCTTTAGCTGCCACCAGCTCCACTTCCTTTCGCAGCTCAGCAAAAATTAATTCCATCCTTACCAGGAGCAGGACATTATTACATGACGTCGGGCTTATCTGTCCTTACAGTCTCTCAGGGCAGGACAGGTGACACAGTGTTTGCTCAGTTGGTGTATCTGGTGCAACTGGTTTATCATATTCGTGATCTGCAGTTTGGAGATGTCAGTCTCTACTTGCTGGATGCTAGTTGCTAAAGCCAGTTCTGGTTCCATCACCACTGCATTTTGCTTGGTTTTTATTAAAGTTCATTCTTTGTTAATCAGGTAATGATACTTTTGATATAACATACAATAACTATAGAAGTACTGACATACAGTATTGTACAATAAGTAACATCATACAGTTCAAATTATCAGTTCTTTTGACCTAAAATCAAATCTCCCTGAGGTACACATTGGACTTGCCCATTCTCCCACATCACCCACCAAGTACGCCCAGGTCCTTGAGCAAAAGCAATCCCACGGATGGGTTTGCCTTTGCTCAGGGGAGGATTAACCCAGACTGTCTTTCCCAACATATTCCTTACATACACCACAGGGACTTTATCCCCTTCCACAGTACATAGAATTTCGGATTGGGCAGGGCCAGCTCAATTGGTGGATTCCTGAGTGTTGACTAACCAAGTGGCTTTTGCTAACTGTGTATCCCAATATTTGAAGGTCCCACTGCCCATTGCTTTCATTGTAGTTTTCAGCAGTCCACTGTAGCATTCGATTTTCCCAAAGGCTGATGCATGATAGGGGATGTGATATACCCACTCGGTGATGTGCTCTTTGGCCCATGTGTCTATGAGATTGTTTCAGAAATAAGTCCTGTTTTCTGACTCAGTTCTTTCTGGAGTGCCATGTCACCCTAAGACTTGCTTCCCAAGGCCCGGGATAGTGTTTTGGGCAGTGGCATGGGGTATTGGATATGTTTCCAGCCATTCAATAGTTGCTCCTATCGTCGTAAACACATGGCACTTGCCTTGGTGAGTTTGTGGGAGTGTAATGTAATCAATTTGCCAGGCCTTTCCATATTTATACTTCAGCCATCATCCTCCATACCACAGAGGTTTTAACCGCTTGGCTTGCTTGATTGCAGCACATTCATGGATCACCTGTGCAATAGTGTCCATGGTTAAAAATCACCCTTCAATCACAAGCCCATTTGTATGTTGCATCTCTTCCTTGATGGCCTGAGGTGTCATGGGCCCACCGAGCTAAAAATAATTCACCCCTATGTTGCCAGTCTAGATCCACTGGGGAAACTTTAATCTTGGCAGCCTGATCCACTTGCTGGTTGTTTCATTGTTCTTCAGTGGCTCAGCTCTTGGGTACATGAGCGTCTATCTGACGTACTTTTACAACCAGCTTCTGTAACCGGGCAGCAATATCTTGCCACAATCTGACAGCCCAGATAGGTTTGCCCCTACGCTGCCAGTTGCTCTGCTTCCATTGCTTTAACCACCTCCACAGAACATTTGCCAGCATCCACGAGTCAGTGTTTTCCCGTTCAGCAATGTTTAAAGCCAGCTGGATGACTTTCACCTCCGTAAACTGACTTGATTCACCTTGGCCTTCAGCAGCTTCTGCAGCTCATCTTGTGGGACTCCACACAGCAGCTTTCTACTTACAATGTTTTCCTACAACGTGACAGGACCCATCAGTAAATAGTGCATATAGCTTCTCATTTTCTGGGAGGTTGCTATATGGCGGGGCCTCTTCAGCACGTCACCTCTTTCTCTGGTGGCTTTCCAAAAATCTTTGCCTTCTGGCCAGTCTGTGATTACTTTTAAGATCCCTAGGTGATTCAGGTTTCCCATTCAAGCTCACTGTGTGATCAGTGCCACCCATCTACTCCATGTAACATCAGTTGGTTGCATGATGTGTAAAGGGGACCATCCCTTTGAACATCCAGCCCAGCACTGGCAGTCGGGGTGCCAGGAGGAGCTGTGTTTCTGTACCAACCACTTGGGAAGCAGCTCAAACTCCTTCATATGTTGCCAATATTTATTTTTCAGTTTGAGTATAGCAGGTCTCAGATCCTCTGTATTCCCGTCTCCAAAACCCTAAGGGACAACCTTGACCCTCCACTGGTGCTTTCTGCCAGAGACTCCAGGTAGGGCCATTCTCCTCAGCTCAGTATAAACCACATTTTTCAATCTTGTCCTGTCTAGACTGGCCCAAGGGCTACTGCAAAAGCAATCTCCTGTTTCATTTGTTCAAAGGCTTGTCATTGTTCAGAGCACCATTTAAAATCATTCTTCTTTCACATTACTTTTTACAGGGGGCTTACAATCATACTGTAATTCGGGATATGCATTCTCCAGAAACCCACAACGCCCAAGAGAGTTTGTGTTTCCTTTTTGCTACTTGGTGGAGACATAGCTGTTATTTTGTCAACCACATCCATTGGAATGTGACCACATCCATCTTGTCATTTTACTCCTAAAAACTAGATCTCTTGTGCAGGGGTCTTGTCTTCGCTTTGTTTTATGGCAAAACTAGCTTTCAAAAACAACTTTTTTTCAAAAACAACTTCTGCTGTGTTGCCCCATAAGATGATGTTATCCATGTATTGCAGGTGTTCCACTGCTAAATATTTTTTCAAAGAATAATCCAAGCTCACTCTTCCCACATGCTGTGTCTCACAAACAGCCACCATAGACCTAGAGCCTAGAGTTACAGGACTGTGGAACACTAAAGGTCCCAGACACTAAGCCTCCTATCACAACAGCTATTACCAACTTGAGGAGTAGCTTCACAAGTACTCAAAAGCTTGGCAATCAGGAAACATAATGAGAAAAGTACTTGGAGAATAAGCAGCTTTGACTTCTTTCTAATAAAAAAAAAAAAGATCCCTGAATGGGATAATTGCTTAAAACAGGTTTCTGGCCATTCTAAAGCTGATTTTGACATGCAGGATATTTTGCAGTAGGACACTGAAGCAACAGTACACATCTAGAATCCCACATTACAAATTATAATGCAGTAAAACCTTGGATGGAAGCCACACATCGGTCGTGGCTCCCTTTTCAAAGAGGAGTTTCACTGCTTCCGGATCCGCGGCTCTAACAGTAAAAACCAGCAGGTGTGGTGGGACCCAGGATACATTAGGATCTGCACCTCGATGAAGCAGCAGTTGGATTGTTTCCCATCCTGCGGCCCCTCGCTCCCCACTCCCCCAGCCGAGCTGGGGGGCGGTGGCAGAAGCCGAAGCAGCCGCCCGGCCCTCTGAGGGCCATGGGAGGTAGAGGCCGCTCCTGGTGGTCAGGTCCTCTACACTGGCAGGGGCTGCGCCTGCATGGTCGCCCGGGAGAGCAGCAGGTCGAACCCTGTGCCTAGCCCTGCTCACCCCCTTCCTGCTGCCCTCATCCAGCCCCTGGCCCTCAGCCCCCATCTGCCCCTCTCCCTTCAGACAGCCGCCGCGCTCCTGGCCGGCTCAACCAACCTTCTCTGTGCTGGCATTGTACCAAACCCGTACAATTTTTTCCAAGTGATTGATGAACTCCAGTCCTCCGGGGCTAATTAGAGCAGGACTGATCATTATTTTAGCGCAAACAGCTGTCATGGAAATACACAGAGCAGATATCAGCCTGAGTCAACTGGCGGCTGGAGCAGCAGCCACCTCTGGGCCAGGACTCAGCCCTGGCCCACCATCGGGTCATTGTAGGTTGTCTTTGTAAAAAAAAAATGGTGTTTAATCAAAACCTTCCAAAGTGCCAGACTTCCTAGCGTTATTAGAGAAGCCAACTAATAAGTTTAAGCCTCCCTTTTCTATGAAAGCACAGTCAATCCAAAGTTAAGTCAATTCATGTTAAAGAAATGGGAGTTTTTCCTGAATCTCCACCGAACACTAAATGAGTTTAAACAAAAGTCATGTAGCTTTAAAATCGTTAGATCTGCTTTTGTATTTTTTAATTGTTTATGAAAAACACACAGTCCCTGGTTTAATTTCCAGAATTCCACCTGTCAGAATTATAGAATCATAGAATCACAGAATGGTTAGAGTTGCAAGGGACCCTCAAGGGTCATCTAGTCCAACCCTCTGCCAGGAGCAGGGACATCTTCGACCAGATCAGGTTGCTCAGAGCCTCATCCAACCTGGCCTGGAATGTTTCCAGGGATGGGGCATCCACCACCTCTCTGGGCAACCTGTGCCAGTGTGCCACCACCCTCATTGTAAAAAATTTCTTCCTAATGTCCAGTCTAAATCTATCTCCCTCTATTTTGAAACCGTTACCCTGAAAGAAGGGGTTAATACTAAGGAATCAAGCTGATAAATAGTGATCAATGATTTACTAACCTTAAGAGAAAGAACAGTAGAGTCATAAACTTAACATAACGAGATACTTTCAGGATGCTCTAGCAAGAGCTAAGATAAGTTAGATGGGAACACCCTGAGGGGGTACAGACACACTGGCTGAGACCAAGATAAGGGACTTAAGAAGTTTAGAACCAACTGATAGGGTGGAATAACCAAGGAAATTGGGAACCAGCAAAGATAAGTCATCAAGAAACCACCCTGGCAGCAAGAACAAAGCAGGACAAAGGTCTGAATCCACGCAGCTGGACATAGTGATAAGGAGGAGAGAACGACCACCAGAGACTGTGACTCCTGAGCACAGACACGAGATGGACACAGAGACCGGGGAATAACCTGTCGTGGGAGGAAACTTAAGATAATGATTTCTCAGAAACCTAATTAATGTATAACCAAGTCTGTGAGAATTCTATGAATATACATATCTATGATACATAAATACTGTACCTGTTGCTTAACACATTGCACACATTTGGAGAAGCGATCTCCCGTGCTGCCCAGCGCTGTAATAAACATACCTACTTTACAATCTTACAGATTGTGGAGTCCGTTTTCCGCACGTCAACCCCTTGTCCTGTCACAACAGACCCTACTGAAGAGTCTCTCCCCGTCTTTCCCGTAGGCCCCCTTTAGGCACTGGAAGACTGCTATAAGGTCTCCCCAGAGCCTTCTCTTCTCCAGGCTGAACAGCCCCACCTCTCTCAGCCTGGCCTCATAGGGAGAGGTGCTCCAGCCCTCCTATCATCTTCGTGGCCTCCTCTGGACCCTCTACAACTGATCCATGTCCTTCTTATGTTGGGGGCTCCAGAACTGGACACAGTACTCCAGGTGGGGTCTCACCAGGGCAGAGTGGAGCGGGGGAAACACCTCCCTCAACCTGCTAGCCACGCTCCTTTTGATACACCCCAGGATGTGGTTGGCTTTTGGGCTGCAAGCACACCTTACCAGCTCATGTAGAGCTTCTTGTCCACCAGCACTCTCAGGTCCTTCTCCTCAGGGCTGCTCTTGATCCATTCTCCGCCCAGCCTGTGTTTGTGCCTGGGATTGCCATGACCCAGGTGCAGGACCTTGCACTTGGCCTGGTTGAACTTCATGAGGTTGGCATGGGCCCACCTCTCCAGCCTGTCAAGGTCCCTGTGGATGGCATCCCTCCCCTCCAGCGTGTTGACGGCACCACACAGCTTGGTGTCATCAGTGAACTTGCTAAGGGTACACTCTATCCCACTGTCCATGTCGCCGACAATGTTGAACAGGGCCAGGCCCAACACGGACCCCTGAGGAATGCCACTCGTCACCAGTCTCCACTTGGACATTGAGCCATCACCACCACTCTCTGGCATGGTGTGGCCATCCAGCCAATTCCTTATCCAGCAAGTGGTCCATCCATCAAACCCATGCCTCTCCAGTTTAGAGAGAAGGATGTTGTGCGGGACAGTGTCAAATGCCTTGCATAAGTCCAGGTAGATAATGTCTGTCGCTTATCCCATTTCTTGGAATCTGAAAGCAATAAACTGCACATGTAGTGCCAGTGTGTGGGAGATGCCAAACAGTGACTGCCTGCTCCAGCTGTTTACAAGTGGAAATGCACTCACTCATCACCTGCTAACTTCTGCTGAGCATGTAATCTAGTATGAATTTTGGATCACACAGCTCTCAAACATACCTTAAAGAAACAGGGACTAGTTTCTATTGTAAGTCATAATAGGGGGTTATAGTTTATTAGAATTAAATTTGGGATAATTTGTTTTTGACAGAAAAATGCAGGACTGGAAGAGACCCTCTAGAATTTAATAATGATTTTTTTTTTTTTTTACTACATTGTTCATGTTCATTGTAAAAGCAGTTCTATCTTTTGCACCATTATTCCTTTTAAAAAAGCAATAATTACACTGTCAAGCCAGAATTATAAATGGCTTTCATATCCATTTTCTCTTGTGTTAACATCTCTTCCCCTTTGAGCTCTTCTTGCCTGACAAAAATATTACACACAGCTCTGGGTGAGGTCCTCTTTTAGTGTAAAGACTAGAAATTAAAATGTTAGTCAAAATCAGTCCCACACTCGATCCTCAAGGGAGTTTGCTAATCACCTTTGGTCAGCTATACAGAACCCCTTTGAACATTGATATTTGTTACTTTGATTTATTCTGTTCTTCATCCCTTCCCCATATCCATCACTTACAGCATTTGTGAAAATGTCCACTTTAACAGGAAGAAATATTTTTTTTTCCATTGCCCTGCACCAAATCTTTTACTGAATTCCAGAGAGATTAGGAATATTGCATCTCTCTTTTCCAGGGAGTCATTTACCCAGTCAAAAAGAGATATTGACGTGGCACAAGCTACCATGACAAACCGAAGTCATATCTACCACATTTCCAAAATACTCCTCATACGCATAGAGAAGATCGGGACCCCTATGAAATACATCCAGGGTCTGTTCTTTTGAAATCAGGGCAGTAGATGGAGCAGTGACTGCTACACGTGAGGTACAGAAGGATTCCAAGAGGGAAAACAAGAATCCCTCTGCCTGTCGAGGGTCCTGCTGTGGACAGCCTTATGTGGCAGCTGACAGAGTCATGCTCTTCTTAGCAGCTGGGGTGACAGCAAGTACAACCAGTAGAAGTGACCTGATGGTCTGGTGACAGCTGCATTAGCCAGGGAGGTGAGAGAGGTGAGAACAAACCCTGTCCTTCTCAGGTAAGCTTTAAAGCAACACATTTTACAAATACAATTCATTCCTGTAATAACTTTCCTTATTTTTTTTTTTTTACAAATTCTGTGATTAAAAAAGCATAAAAGGAGTTGACACTTTAATCACAAAATACCCAAGAGATTTCAAAGTAACATGCCAAGCTAAATAAATAGTTTCCATTTTGATTAATGTCAGCATTTTAGAAAAGCTCCCGGGCTCTCAAAAAAAATCAGCTGTTATAGGCAAGGTACAAGGTTTTTCTCTTATTTCATTCTAATCACCGGTAATGTCAGTGCTTATTGTAACAGTAGTTTCCCAGTGAACGACTACCTGAATTAGGTGATTGGCTTACTTTAAGTTGTTTTGTAACAAGCTGTTATCAGCATGGGGGCTAAACCAATCCAGTGTGGTTTACAGCTGATCCATGGACTCTGAAAGAGCTTTTATTTCTTAAACATTTCTTTCACTCTTTAAGGCAGCAGGACCCTCCCCAGTCCTTGAAAACTAATACTGGATGGATGCAACAAATACAGCACAGCACAGATCTCTAAGGAAAAGGGTTTCAAAGTTAAAAGTGCTGCTGGGAGCAAACTGCACTTTTATTAATTGGGGTTAAACTATCATTTTGTGCTCCTTTTCTGCCATGTCTGCTGTGGCTGGAGCTTTGTGACTGGATCTGCCCTTGCTTGACAGTAGCGGCTGCCCATATGTAGTGGCTGCAAGGTGTCCACAGCTCCAGTAGCCAGCTCCAGAAGGTCCTCACTGGGGAGTGGCAGCATGAGTGTCCACAGTCCTCATCCAGGCTCTCACACTGCCACCAGCTGCACATGGGGGTACAACCTCACCCCCGCATCCAGCGTGATCACAGCTCCAGCCTGCTCACACACTAACATGGGTTTGGTGGCCACCACAACCCCCTGGGAGATGCTGTGAGCTGGGGAAGCTTGGGGCAGAGTTGCCATCTCCGAGCCCCATAAAGCCCTGTCCAACCTGTGTGCCCTTCTGGAAGACAGTGAGGTGGGGAACCGCATGCAGCCAGGAGGGAGGTGCTCAGGAGAACAATTTTCCTGCAGATTGCATGGAGATGTGTGCTTCTGCTGGGCTCTGGTGGTTACACTTCAAATGAGAGGACTTGATGTAGCTACACACAAGCACAGACATTTTAGGGCATAGAAGGCCCCTTTGAGACCTGTTACACCACTCATCAGGAAGCTATATCATCAAAAGAAACTTCTGTCTACTTATTATCAGTCATCATCTGTATCTGCTGTAATGACAAGCGAGCAAAGGACATTTCAGCCCCTGGATTGTGATGAACTTTTCTTCTGAGCATGAATTGAGTATGAAACCACCTGCCATAGCATGAAGCAGGGCAGGTGAGTAATACATGTCTTAAACAGCTGTGCTGCTACCTGTGGCAGCATAAAACCAGCCAGAGTCTGGCACGGTTGGTGGCAGTGAATCTTTTTTATTTCTCACTGTGTGAAACAATGAGAATCTGCCATGGTCCTGACCATCAGCCTCAGGGCTGATAAAGTAGACCTAGTAAAATGAAGTTATTCCCTCCTCCCTCCCTCAGTCTCTCTTTGGGGAGAGACTCTTCAGCAGGGCCTGTTGTGACAGTATGAGGGGTGATGGTTTTAAAATAGAGGGAGGTAGATTCAGATTAGATATTAGGAAAACATTTTTTACGCTGAGGGTGGTGGAGCACTGGAACAGATTGCCCAGAGAGGTGGTAGATGCCCCATCCCTGGAAACATTCCAGGCCAGGTTGGCCGGGGCTCTGAGCAACCTGATCTGGCTGGAGATGTCCCTGCTCCTTGCAGGGGGGGTGGGCTGCATGGCCTTTGAAGGTCCCTTCCGACCCAAACCGTTCTATGATTCTATGATTTTGCATGGAATTAGGCAATAAAACATGGAGAGAAAATACATGCTATAAAGAGGGAAAGAGAGGAGAGGACAGTCAATGTCATCTCCAGAGTCTGCAGACACTCTCTAACTTTCTGGCTTTGTTCTGTGTTTGCAGTGCATGTGGCCTGGGTCTCCATGGGCCCCTCGGGGCTGCAATAGCCTGTGTTACCAGCATAGCAGTGCATTGGAGGTGAAGACTGAAACTTTTGTTCCCATATGTGGGTAAGCTCAGGGGTTGCACTAAGGGTTGCTATGGGTTGCACTTCTTCCTTGCCCTTCCACATGACATGCTGTTGTTTGTACAAAATGCACTCTATTTTTGTCTCACAGAGAAAACCAAATTAAGACTTTTTTCCCTAACATGCCCAAGGTTGATGGTGAAATGTCCAGTAGGTCATGGAGTCAGCAGCAGGTCTGTGCACTGCTGTTGCTCTCAGCGTTTCCGAGCATGCACTTGGAAACAGGACCGAACATTCAACAGCAGTTTTGCAATCAACTAGGTAATGAAAAATCCCAAACTGAAAACAAACAGATTCCAGCTAGGGATTAAATAAAGCCTTTCCACACAACTTGTCCCAAGGTGAGAAGTTGTAGGGGGTAAGCTGGGAGTTCAAAGTTTGGGGAATGCTTTTCCATTGCTTATAAAAGGCCCAGAGAGCTGAAAACAGCAAAGAAACTGAGCTGATTCTGCAGAAATGGCCATCAACCATGGGGAGGAGTGGTCAGCAAACACCCCTTGCTCTTCTCTGCCTAGCAGCCGTGCTGTGTAACACTGGACTCAAGTCTGAGTAAGTGAGGGTGAACCTTGTTCCAGCCCTATGGACTGGGACATCCTGTCCCAGTCTCTGGAGATGCCTCTGGAGTCTGCTGAAAGTGCACTGCCTGAGGGGCGAAGGGTGCGGAGCATCCCAAGGACTAACACTGTAGCTTTTCAATATGATTTCAGGTATGTGAAGTCAGCACAAAGCATGTTTCAAGTTTTTTTCTTCTGAAGAAATAGTTTCAGGGCAGTCTGCTCGGTGCCCCAGTGCCTGTTGCTGGTGACAGCCCGTGGTGTCGTGGGAAGTGCCCAAGCAAAGCGTGGGTATTGGGGTGCTCTTCCAGGGAAGCCCTCCTGCGTCCTGCATCCCACATCCTGCAGGCTACCATGGCGATGTTTCCTGAAGCAGAAGAGTATCTTGATGTAGCCTTGGGTTTTTGGGATTTTGATTTCTATTAAGAATGCATTTAATCACTTTCCAAGCTCCTTTTTTTGCTCCTCTCACACATGTTTTTTTCCCCAAAAAAGTCATCAGCTTTTCCTGGAAATCTGGAGGTGAGGTGGGAGGCTCAGCTAATATCCAGAAGCACTGATTTCAGTTGTGCTATAGATATTTAACGAGCTGAGGAGTGGCCATGAGCTAAACAGGGATTAGGAATCGATTCAGTAATAAATCAGAATTCCTAAGACCACAGAAATACAAACACAAAATTAAAAAAAACCAGCAAAGCACTGGCATAATGCGTCTATCAGTACGTCTGTAAATGGTTGTGATTAGGCAATAATGAGCTTTGCATTGACCTGACAGACAACATTGACCTTTGACAACAACCATCATTTTGCCTAATACACATAATTCAAAATTTTAGGGGAGACTGAAAATTACAAACTCACTCTTGGAAACTTCAGTGGTGGCAATGCAGGTAAGAAGGATACAAGGGATAAACTGGAGATTCCAGCAAGGCAGGGTGATCTGCAGATGAAATGTTGTATTATACAGTGGCAAAACAGGAAATGCTTTTTGCATCATGTGAATGACGTTGTCTCGTCTTTCCTGTAAGGACAGGACCTTTCATGGGCTGACACCATCAGGGATGCTGAGAGCAAAGGTAGTAGAGCATCCAGCACAATCACAGGGCCCCATGAAATACTACCCCAGCACGTTACTGATGCCCCCGGGGTTACAAGGATACAAGTTCTCCTCAGACCGAGGTCACTAATCCTAAAGACTAAAAACATATAGCATAATTTAATAACACTCCCTGGCGATCTGTGAGGGCAAAGCTCACACTCCACCAGGTGTCCAGAATTAGTTGTACCAAGTAAGCTTTCTATTTGCAAAGGGAAAGTTTGATGTAGCAACACCTTGGTGAAGAGAGGCCTGAATCTGGAACAGAATCAGAGAATCACAGAATGGTTTGGGCTGGAAGTGACCTTTAAAGGCAATTTCCCATCTCTGAAAGAGGAGGGCAAGCTCTGCCCAGCTTTCTGGGGAGGGTAAGCTGGCAAGAGGCCTGACAGGGACTGAAAGGCTCATTCAAGGAGAATCCCAGTACCCGAAGCCAGGAGAAGTGAGTTTTCAAAGATCATTCAGCAATTCCTATTTCAAAGTGTAAAGAGTCAGGGCCTGATTTTGCCATAGAAACATAGAATCATAGAATGGTTTGGGTTGGAAGGGACTTTTAAAGTGGAACCCCCCCCGCAAGAAGCAGGGACATCTCCAACCAGATCAGGTTGCTCAGAGCCCCAGCCAACCTGGCCTGGAACGTTTCCAGGGATGGGGCATCCACCGCCTCTCTGGGCAACCTGGGCCAGTGCTCCACCACCTTCAGCATAAAAAATGTTTTCCTAATGTCTAATCTGAATCTTCCTCCCTCTATTTTAAAACCATCACCCCTCATACTGTCACAACAGGCCCAGCTAAAGAGTTTCTCCTCATCTTTCCTATCAGCTCCCTTTAGGTACAGGAAGGCTGCTCTAAGGTCTCCCCGGAGCCTCCTCTTCTCCAG
Source organism: Ardeotis arabs (assembly GCA_011801015.1). NCBI lineage: Eukaryota > Metazoa > Chordata > Aves > Otidiformes > Otididae > Ardeotis > Ardeotis arabs. The sequence goes on along the minus strand of JAAGAY010013576.1, from coordinate 16,770 downwards.
GCTGAACAGCCCCAGCTCTCTCAGCCTCTCCTCGTGCTCCAGCCCTCTGATCATCTTTGTGGCCTCCTCTGGACTCGATCCTACTGGTCCATGTCTTTCTGATGTTGGGGGCTCCAGAGCTGGATGCAGTACTTGTTGAGGGGAGGTGTCTCACCAGAGCAGAGTAGAGGAGCAGAATTCTTTCCCTCGACCTGCTGGCCATGCTGCTTTTGATGCAGTCCAGGATGTGGTTGGCTTTCTGGGCTGCAAGCGCACATTGCCGGCTCATGTTGAGCTTCTTGTCCACCAGCACTCCCAAGTCCCTCTCCTCAGGGCTGCTCTCGATCCATTCTCCGCCCAGCCTGTGTCTGTGCCTGGGATTGCCCTGACCCTTGTGCAGGACCTTGCACTTGGCCTGGTTGAACTTCATGAGGTTTGCATGGCATCACCTCTCCAGCCTGTCAAGGTCCCTCTGGATGGCATCCCTCCCCTCCAGCGTGTCGACGGCACCACACAGCTTGGTGTCATCGGCGAACTTGCTGAGGGTGCACTCTATCCCACTGTCCATGTCGCTGACAAAGATGTTGAACAGGGCCGGGCCCAACACGGACCCCTGAGGGACGTCAATCTTCACCGGTCTCCACTTGCACATTGAGCCGTTGACCACCACTCTCTGAGTGCGGCCATCCAGCCAATTCCTTATCCACTGAGCGGTCCATCCGCCAAATCCATCCTTCTGCAACTTGGGTGATGTGGCTAGAGCCCTTATCGGTGAAGACTGAGGCAAAAGTCATTAACTACCTCAGCCTTCTCTATGTCCTAGGTAATCAGGTCTCCCGTCTCCTTTCGGAGAGGGCCTGCATTCTCCCTGGACTTCCTTTTGTCCCCAATGTACCTATAGAAGCTTTTCTTGTTGCCCTGGATGTCCCTGGCCAGATTCAATTCTGTCAGGGCTTTAGCCTGCCTTACCTGATCCCTGGCTGCTCGGACAATGTTAGGGACTGAAAGAGTTACTGTGTGTTAATGTCTCAAACATCGTTGAGGCTGTGGCGCAGGGTGCAGCCTGCACAGGGCCAGTGGAGGCTGCATGGGGGATGTGCAGCTCCCCAGGCCCTTGTTAACCACTTGCCAGACATGGCCAGGAGTCACACAGCGGTCATCTGAGGAAGGGGCTTCTGACCACCCCTCACATTTCGCGCTTGCTTAGCACCTGCGCAGAGGACTCAGAACTCTCTGGAACCAGGCCATACCAGTCTTCAAGGCGCAAAACTGGAGGCGGGGATTAGGCTATAAAAGACACTGCCTCAGGGAGCCACGTGGTGAGCCCCCCCAGCGGAAGAACATCATGGCCGCCCATCACTGCGCCCCGCCACCAGAATCTGTGCACCTGCCATCCCACCAGAGGATCTGCGTGGCTGTTCGTCATCATCATGGCTGGATCCAAGGGTGATGATATCTTTCCCTCTCTTCCTCTTTCTCTTTTCTATTTTAATTTTCCTTCTTAGAAAAATTCCAATAAGAGCCCTGGCTATCAATCCCTTTTATGCTTTCCAAGTTTTCAAAGTTAAGTCATTCCACTGGATGTTAAATAAAATATTAACAACTCAGTCTTTTGGTGTCGTTTCACCTTAATTTTGTCCGAGGGAATCACAAACCTGCTACAGCCCTGGGTCATAACAGACAACCTCTGTGTAATCTTCGCAGGCTACCTCTTCTTGCTTCCACCCTCTGTAGGGTATGCATCCTCTGCAGGAATGTATTGGACACCTAAAATAGCAACTGATAACTGTTGTTATGTCTGGGTTTTCTAGCACTTCAGACAGGACACTGTCACAAGCAAGTAATAGCAGCAAGAGAGAGACAAGACAGACCTAAATATCTTTGATCCCAGAGACTGTGCCACTAGTCCAAACTATCTCCTCCACTCTTGCTCGACAGGTCCTCACCACCCTTGGCTGGAGGAAGGGGAAGTGTGAGGGCAGGGACTTTGCCCCACTGCAGACGACTGCATTCCTGAAAGGCCACAGAGGATGGACGAGCCACAGTAGTGTGGATAGGGCTCAAGTGACACATGGAAGCTGGAGTTTTACTGGTTTTCTCCACAGAGGATTAATGAGTCAAACACAAAAACATGCTAGTTTCGACCAAAGACCATGATAACAACATGTACTCTAATAACTGCACTGCAACCTTGTGTTGGTTTTGTTTAGTTGAGGGGGTACTACAGTGGTAGCTTCTGTGAGAAGCTGCTAGAAGTTGCTCCCCTTTGTTCAGTGGACTGGGCCGGGCCTAGGGCAGACCCGCTGCTGGGCAGGGCCAAGCCGATTGGTGGCAGAATGTTCTCTGATAACCCCTCTGTGATAACGTACTTAAGAAGTGGAAAACAGAAAAAAAGTAGAGAAGATGTGAAGCAGCTGAGCGGGGGCAGAGAGGGGGAGGCACAAGCCTTGTGGGCCTTGCACTCCTCACCCTCTGACCTCCCACCGGGCGGCGACTGGGCCCGAATGGGCCCGGCCCGGCTGAGAGGAGTGGAGAGGAGATGAGATGTGAATGAACTGTGAAGACAACCTGAGAGGCGTCTGCCTGCCTGTTGTGAAAAATTTCTTGTGAGAGGAACGGCTGCAGACGCCAAGGGCAGTGCAGAAGGAGGGGGAGCAGTAATGCAGCTCCTGGCCAGAATTCCCCTGCAGCCTGTGGTGATGAACATGGTGAGGCCGGCTGTGCCCCTGCAGCCCGGGGAGCCCACGGAGGAGCAGAGATCCCCCTGCAGCCCGGGGAGGACCCCACCCCGGGGCAGGCGGGTGCCTGAAGGAGGCTGTGGCCCATGGAGGCCCCGCTGGGGCAGCCGTTCTGGAGGGGCTGCACCCCGTGGAAGAGATGACCCACGCCGGAGCAGTTTCACAAAGGACTGTGGCCCGTGGGACGGACCCCACGCTGGAGCAGGGGAGAAATGTGAGGAGTTCTTCACCTGACAAGGAAGGAGCAGCATAAAGCAACAAGTGATGAACTGACCATAACCCCCATTCCCTGTTCCCCCTGTGCCGCTCGCGGGGGGAAGGAGGTAGAGATAATGTTAAGCCCAGGAAGAGAGAGTAGGGGCAAGGTATCTTGTTCCCTGTCTCATTATTCTACTTTGGTTTTAATAATAAATAAATAGTTTTCCCCAAGTCGAGTCTGTTTTGCCCATAACGGTAACTTTAAAGATCTCTCCCTGTCCTTACCTCAAATCTCGAGCTGTTTTTCTTATATTATCTCTCCCTGTTCTCTTGGAGGGTGGGGGGAGTGAGAGAGAGACTGCGTAGCTTGGTCCCGAGTGGGGCTAAACTATGACAAACCTACAAAGGTGCCTGGTGGTACCACCAGTGCCACAGCTCCAACCTCAATGGCTTTTACCACAGTGGAGCTCATGACAGGTTTGCAGGTGGCATCAATTGGCAGACAGGCAAAGGATACAAATACTCCTGCCAGCTGTTGGAGATGAAATTGAGGCAAATGTAGCCTGGCAGGAAGGCTGTGGTTCTTCTGTGGCTTTCAGGAAATTTTTCAGTGACACAGCTTGTTGCCATCAGAGCTGGATTTCAGCTGCATTTTAGCTCCGCATTGGACAATGGTCCAACTCCAGCAACGCTCACTCCTTTGTCTTTACTCAGGCTAAAGGAAAAGGGACTTTCTACAACATTCTTTTATGCTGAAACAAGAAAAACTAGAATAAAGTAAATGTTTGATTAAAATCTTATACTCTTCAGAGTAGCAAAGTCACTCCATAGTCCTATCAAGGCCACAACGGACATCAATTCAGTGAACAAAATAGGGAGGGAGGAAGGAAGGAAGGAAGGAATTTCCCCTCTCTCATGAAGACAACTGTTTTTAGAAACTCTGCCAGTTACCTGTGCCTTTTTCGGGCCTCAGGAACTCCTTGGAACTGGTTTTGTAGTAAGGACAAGAGAAATGTGCAGCAGGGCTCTTAGCATGGAGGAGCTCGGGCTCTCAAAGATGCCATATGTTGACAAAACCCAGAAGCAGAAAGGGAAAACCAAAGGATATATTTTGAAAAAACTGCTATCTTAGCTTGGGCGAATGTCCCCACCACAAATACTAAGACTGGCTATAGGCTGAAGAAATTCTCCCTTTGAAATATAAATGTTCATCAGAAAAACCCAGAAAACTGTTATTCGCACATAGTGAAGAGCTATAAATAGCACAGCTCACAAAAGGCTAAGCCAGAACATCTTTCCTTGCTGCTTTGGATGATAAACAACCCTTCCAGGCTGGCATCGCTCCTTTCCCAGCAAGGCAAATCTCCAAAGCACATGGAAGCTCCCCTTGAGCACCTGCAATGGTGTCAACTCTCAAGCAAGCTCTTATTTCACATCCCTTAAAGTCAGATCTGTCAGAGTCTCCCAGCTCCCCAGTGCCAACCATCTGCCCTTCTTGCAGCTTTAGGAGTCACGTGGCAGTGTCGTTCGGTTAGCACAGATCAGAGGAACACAGTGGCTGGGGTTTGCTGCTTGTTGTTTTAAGTGCTTGCAGCTTTTGCAGCCTTCCCCATCCTCTCTGCAAAGCTCTAGCATCCTGGCAGCCGCAAAGCCCCAGGACCCCACCAGGAGACAGGATCTCACCTATAATTTTGCATTAATCAGTGCAAAATTACCTGTTGCACACAGTTATGATGCTTCTACACAAACTTTGAAGCTCTTTTGTCATCTGGTTGTGCATTCTGGTTTGCTAAGCTTAATTTCTTAAGGATTTGCAGATCAGTTCAATTCTGGAGACTTCACTTGGCATTTATGTCTCTAGAGGTGAAGTTATGGGTCACACTGTTCAGAGGTGCTCTCCATTCACCCAGTGTGCTCAAAATTCTTATTTTCTCATCCTCAGAGTGATTCTGGACTTTCAAGATTCACAGAGGACATTTCCCAGGGCTCAGGGTAGAGTCTACAGGGAAAAAAGAATTGCTGATGGTGTAAATGTTCAGCCCTCTGCAATCTTCACTGGGTCCTGGGATGAGGAAAAGCAATTAAGGACATATTGATCACTGGGCCAATTTCAAAATCTACCCTCGGGGGCCTGACCTACTTTGAACTAAACTTGTTCATTGACAGTTTCCCTCCTGCTCCCAAAAGTAGCTGCGTCCACAAGGACACTACTGCTCTCCTCACATGGAAGCAGGGTGATGTCTCCAGGTGTTCCCCAGGCTGGATGGAGCCCACAGCTGGTAACACCTAAGGGGATGCATCAGTGCTAGGCAGGTGCACGACAGCTGCCTCCACAACATGCATTCTCAGCCCAACCCAGAGCTGGCCACTAACAGAGCAACTGGGAAAAGTGGGGCAAACTCATTCTTTTTTTTTCTTTTTTTGACAGGACAGATCTAGCCTGGAGCCCTTGAGAGACTGTAATGATGGAGTAATCTGCAAGGCTGGTTTTGACATTGCTTTTTGGAGTGATTTACCAAGGGAAACAGCTGAGGGCAGCAGCTTTTGTCTCCAGATAGCTGGAACAAGGTATTGCAGCCATTTCCAAAGAGCATAGGATGTAAGGCACTGGGCAGGAGAAGGCTTCTCAGTGCTGGGGTCTGGCTCTTCTTCATCTCCACCTGCCCCATGGGGCAGACACAAGTCCGTCCCAGATGAGCAGCACAGGCTGTAGAGATGAGAGAGTCTCCAGTCACCCTATGGCTGCCCTGCACAGACCTTTCCCTCCCAGCAGCTCAGAGGCACCTGCTAATCTTTTTCTCTTTCTTTCTGAAAGGCTGAAGAAAGAAGATGCTCTCATTTTGCTCCGAGAATTGCATGCACAGTGCTTTCCATGGTGAGACACTTTTTCCCATGTAAAGCAAAACCCAGACTTGAATGCAACCAGTCTGATCACAATCCCTCTGATTTCCCTGCATTTTTTTCAGATGGGGGCAGGAAAGTAAAGATGTGCATTTCCCTGCCAGAACTGGTTCTCAGGAACAACAATAGTTGCAACATCTACTAAGTTATTATTTTATATGCATGCATTTATGAATATGTATAAGAATGCGCAGAGGAGTGTCTGTATGTATGCGCTATTTGAGAGACACAAAATTTAAAGTGACAATCAAATACTTAACTCTCCCGTGCCTTCTCCCATTTGTTTAAAATCAAAGCAGGCTGTCATGTATCATTGTAATTTGGGATGGTAGAGGGACTTCATGATAGAAGCAAGTGCTTGAGGGGGAAGCTGTGTTCTGCATCCGATATCCTGATAGCTAGGAAAGACTCGAAGAAATCAGTCTCCTCTCAACTGAGATGCAACAATAAGGAGCAAAAAACTTAAATTCTGCCCTCTGCTAAAATTCATAAACTTCACAGGCACTGTGTCTGAAGGTAACATGGGAGTCAAACCTGATGAGGCAGTTTGGACCTCTAGTGCTGCTGCCACAAATGGGCAGAGCACAGGGTATAGCAGCAGCAATGCAAAACAGAAATCCTGCTCACTATTACAATGAACCGGGACTAGAGAAAAAAAAACAGATGGGGGAAAAAAAAATCAGACATGCTCTGCGCTCCTAACCTTGCCTGGATACACAGAGTTTTGACTCCATATCCATGGATCATGTATAAACTGAAACCTTTGTTTGAAGGGTTAAGAAGTGATGCTGGGCTGCCTGGCAGGCAGAGCATTGGAGAATGAGCCAGGCTGTGTGGCTTCTTCCTGTCAGTGGCCTCAGCTGACCTTGGGCTTCGTGTCTCCCAGTGCTTCAGTTTCCCCATCTACATGGTAAGCTTTGCTCTTTGTAAAGGGCCACTAGCAGGCAGGATGAAGGGAGCTGTCTGCACTTCACTAAACCTATGTTTTTGCTCTATATATAAAATATGGGAAGGGAAAGGCATCCAAAATTTGCAGAGGAGAGAGGTGAAGCAGGCTGGGCAAGAACTCTCTCCATCAGACTTGTGGGAAGTGGCTTATCTGGGAAACTGCCAGTCCCCGATCTGAGAGCAGGCAGTGGGCAAACACAGAGGTGGGGCTTACACAGGGGTTTTTTGTTAGGTATAAAAAGCTTAGATGGGTCAGTGCCAACCACAGCGCCTGGGACACGGATGAGGGGAGCTGCGGAGAGAGCAGTGCTGGCCATGGGGAGGGCAGCCCCAACCCTCCTGGCTCTGCTCAGCCTAACAGCGAGTATTTGTGATGCCCAGGACACCTGCCCAGGTGAGTGGGGCACAAATCTTACTGCCATCTCGCTGAGACAGCCTGCTTCGTCTCCCTCCATAGCACAAGGGGCTTAGGGGGCAGAGGGAGGGGAAGATAGATGATTTTTTATCTTCTGTGCTTTTTAAAATTCAGCTGAAAGTGAGAAGAGGGTAAGGGGGAGGATGAAGTCTCAGCAGCCACTTTACAAAACTGCTGGTTCCCACCAAAGGTGTAGCATCCTCCCCCACTCACCAGTGGGATATCTAGGAAAAGGCTATACCAGTCAAGGTTTTCCGTCCTGGTTAAGGGGTTTTATTTACGGTGCCTTGGCTCGGTTACTAGAGGATGCAGAACAATACAAAGGATCGGTCAAGTGCTTGCTGGGTTCCAGGCACCCTGGCAACTTGGGTACGCTGCACAACACAGCTTTCTGTCTATATTCCTCGGGAAGGCGATAGGGGCGATTTCAAACTGACCTGGTGTCAGGAAATTTGGTAGAACCTTTACTGTCCACAGATCTGTCAATGTCACTTACTCTGCTGTCAGTACCGCCTGGGGCACCTCTCAGCTTTTGTTTTATTAAGCTACAGTACATTTGTCATGCATGCATATAACAGGCTCCTCTCCCACTGAACTCCTCTGAAGCCAGGAAGTTTCAGTGTCTAGCTCCTCTAATACATGAGATCCTCGATGCCATCTGTTGGTCTGTACAACAGCTCCACACTCTCAGCCTCATTGCTTTTGCCTGCACTGTTCCTGAACTCCAGAGGCTTTGGTTTCCTCTCCAAGACATTCAAAGCCCTAATAATCTCCACAAAGACTGTCTTCATTTCCTCAGAGGTGAGAATAGTGGGACTGGGTGATGCTGACCGGCTCGCTGTTCTCCAAGGATGCCCAGGGATCCCAGGTGCCTCTGGCCCGAAAGGAGAACCAGGTCTCCCAGGAATAAAAGGTGAGGCCCCAAAAGCCAGCAATGAACACTGTGATATGAGATGGCTTTGTTGCTTTGGGTAGGGGAAGCAAGCTGAAGCTGGAGCAGTGGCACTGGCTTCTGTGAGCAGCTGGAGAGTCAACCAGGAGTGGAAAACACTCCTTCTAGAGATGTGCTGGTAGACATGGAGTTGTCTTTTTTTCCCCTGAGTCCTGTCACAAGTCTGAAGTGGTCCTGGGGTGTGAAGTGTCATCACTTGTTTCTTCTACAGTAAAAACATTCATGTGTTTTCTGAGTCTATATTGAACAGTTTGGGTGGGAGGGAGGCTGCAACGCTCCTGCGTGTCTACTGGGGAACAGTTTGGGAACTGTGCTGGCACCCTCTACCCCAGGAAGCAAGGAAGATGGGGGTCCCTCAGGGTTTTCTTAGCCAGCTCATAGAGAAGGTGAGTCACGTTAGCGGAGGGAGCAGATCCACTGCAGTAAAATCCACAGACTGGCTCCAAAACATACAAAGCTCATAGGAATTCATATGTGAACCACAAATTAGGACTTACACTGGAGGTACCAGTGTAGTGTAGCTTCAACAGAAGAAAAGGAGTAAGATATGTTGCAAGATTGAATCTAATTAATAAAATCCAGCTTCCTTGTTTCTGTGAAAGCCGAGGCCCAGCTGCCTGGCCTCCTGTACCATCTCCTCTCTGGTCAGTTTGCAATGTGCACGCACAAACAGAGTCTTTCCCTGCAGGAGAAATGGGAGCCCAGGGAGTCCCCGGGAAAGCAGGACCACCTGGTGCAAAAGGTAATGCATAACATCATCAGCTCTAATCCATACATCTACCCAAGTTCAGGACATGCATTGTGAGACTGGGTCTACAGAGATGAGCTGTAGAGCTGGTCATAGTCCAAGAAACAGCCCTGAAGTAGCATAGGCGAAGCAGGATTTGGGGGTATGGATCTTGCATGGGGTGAGTACTAGAAACTGTGTCCTTCAGTGGGACCACATCACAAAGGAAGATACTACTCTTCTTCTCAAAGTTCCCCACTAACCTTTACCAGGCCCCTCTCCCCACTCCTACCCTAACCTGCCTCCTCCACCACAACAAACCTGCCCAAATGTCCCCCCTCTCTGAGGAGCTTTGGGGTGCTTTGGCCAGGAGGTCTCATGTAGAGACACGATGCTGAGTGCTTACAGCAGCCTCCAGGCCTGGACTCGGTGTGAGATGCCATTGTAGCCCACTTAACCAGAAGGATGGGATAGAACCACCAGGAGACAGCAGGCACAGGGTGGAGCAAGGAGAGAATGGGCATTTCTGTACAATGGGATGAGCCCCTGAAAAGAGGATGATGTCTGCTGAGAAATTGTCTTTCACTCCATCCAGGATGTGCTTAAGGTTTTCAGCAGGAGCTGTGTGCTACAGGCATTGGAAAAGTGTTTCTTCTAAAGAAACGAGTTCCCAGCATAAGGTGGCACCTAGGAATGGAGCATGGTGCACTGACTGGCTGGGAAAACAGCCCCTTTGCATGCTGAGTATGTAGCTATTTCCTGGCCAAAAGAACCCAAGACTTCATTTGAAACCCCAGCAGGAGATGGATGAACCTTCTGAAAAAAAAGTAGCTATTGCCCAAAATCTCACAGGTGCCTGACTGAAAACAGAAAGCCCCCACAAAAAGTCACTGAGACAGAGCTGTGAATCCCCTATGCGCTCCAGCTGACAGAGCAGCAGCTCTCTCTTCTGTGTCCTGTTCTTTCTGCCGTACCGAGGAGATGCTGCTGACCAGGAGAGCAGCAGGGTGGGGTGGCAGCACCAGCTGGGACACTCAGCAGAGCACCCTGGCTTTGCACCACTTGGCATCCTACTCTGCCCTGGTGAGACCCCACCTGGAGTACTGTGTCCAGTTCTGGAGCCCCCAACATAAGAAGGACATGGATCAGCTGGAGAAGGTCCAGAGGAGGGCCACAAAGATG
>JAAGAY010013575.1:0-31046 GCA_011801015.1 Ardeotis arabs | reverse complement strand
TAAAAAAAAAAAAAAAAAAAAAAAAAAAGGAGAACTAGAATAACATCATAATCTTTACTGTGTTGCGCTCTGTCATTGCCTTGATAGCCAGTGCTGCTAGGCAGGCAGCGTCTGCAGCACTGGCACAGTGAAAAGTACACAAGAGAAACATGAGAGTGTCCCTACAGCTTCAGAGCAAAAACCCAGAGGCATGTGGCACGGCTGGACGTGCAGGCACCCAAGTATCCGACAGACAAGAACATTTTAGTTTCCATGTCTGACCATCAGCAGCGCTGATGAGCAGCAACCTCGCACACCGACACCACCCCCGCCGCTCCCCCGAGAGAGGCTATTCCTCAGCAAAGGCCACAGCAAGCGCCGTGGCAAGGACAGAAAATCAACAGCTAGTGGACCAGGTAACTGCACAGTGGACGTGAAACAAAGAAAAAGCTTCTGACTGCCTGCCCTGGACCACCCTAGAAGATTTCTTTACCTTTAGATGCGGAGACGTTTGCTGGGTTAGCAGCATGACAAGTCATGCATATGTGCAGGGAGCATCGGAAACCCTTGTTCTGCATGACCGTGGGCGGGTACTTCTGAATGCACGCTTCATGGTAATACTTCCCACAGAGGGGCAGCAAGCACCGTTTTACATCTTCCCCGCAGCTCTTGCACACAAAGCAGGTATGGACCCCTGGAGAAAGAGCAGCAGTAACACACAAGGGCTAAATGAAGACCTGACGCTTCCCCCAGGCTATGCATCAGCACAGCACAACTTCCCAACCTGCTGCAGCTATCCCAAAGCAGAGGTCTCTGCAGCAGGTTGGTTTTGCCTGTAGCTGCAATAAAACTCCAGATCAAAAGAAATACTATTATAGTTGTGATTTCAGACTATGGAAAAATAAGGAGAAAAAAAAAAAAAACAAAAATCTACAACTCTACTTAAACATCCTCCCTGTTCCAGCCCGCTCCAGACTTCACCAACAGCCCTCTCTCCCTAGTCCCAGATAAGAATTTCCCTCTCTCTTTCCCACCAAATCCTGGGCGTTCACTTCTTGGCACTCCATGTGCCTGAATCAACAGTAAGACCAGCTCATTAGAAAGTCATTATCAAACATCAAACTAATAATCAGAGAACTGTGAGCTAGTTAGTGGCCCTACTGCAGGCACACCACTCCAGCAAAGGAAGCACCAGGTAAACACGCAGCGAGGTTTCTCGCTCACAAAAGCTGCCCTACCTGTGGAACACTCATTGCAGATGAATTTGCCTTTTGGCATCTCGGAGAGCCCAAGGCACTGCAGGTGGAAAGCACCACAGCATTGCGCCTCACACAGCAACAATTCCCCCGGCTTCTCGCAGATCTGTGGGGAAAGCAGCACAGTGTCAGCTCTGAACAACCTCCTTCCCCAGATTGCCCCAGACGGCAACAATCTATGTGCTGGCCAGGACCACGAGCAGAACCCTGCGGAAAAAGGTTTTCCTTGTGTCAGTAAATTCAGGTGGTCTGTGCATCTCCATTGCCATTTGCTATCCAGTCCCTGCTACTATGCATCAGCTAAAATGAACCCTATGTTGGCCACTTCTCCCTAAAATCTGTAGACTTTACCAGGAGAAGAGGCAATCACAGGGGAAAGGCTCAATTCAGAGCACAAAATGCTGGTTAATGCTACAAGAAGTACCTTGAGGCTACCTGGACTTAGTTGGGGTGCTAGTGTGTGCCAGAATTTACAGGAAAAAATGAAAAAAACTTAACAGCAATAAAGTTTCAAAGAGCTCTCTTCAAGGACACTACCTGACACACGTTCTCCTTGAGAGCTGCTCCTCCTCCACGCTCTCCTTGCATCTTTTTGGACGAAGGCACTCCATGGTCATTCTCTGACCCCTCTTCATTACCCTCTTTGGGGCTTGCAGCAGTCCCACGAACCAATGCCTCCCCCTTTCAAAAAAAAAATTTAAAAAAATCCAGAATCAGGGTGGTGAGTAGTTCCTGTCCTGACTTGGAAACTACAAATTCAGCCATTGAGCACATAACAGGTTTTGCAGTTGGTCTGTGTGTGTTATCCACCCTGGAGAGAACATCCCCCATACAGTTCCACCAAAAGACTTACAAGAAAGGAAGGGAAAGAGCTCTTTGTTTACTACATCATTAAAAAAATACACACTCAACACAAGTATTTTCCTGTGCATAACCCCCCGATGAGGAAGGAATCGTGGCTGAGGAAGAAAGGTATTGCCCTGCACAGAAACAACTCGGGTAGGCTGGAATACTCTACCACATTCTGCATGTTGATGTCTGCTTGCACTAGAAATGCAAATGAAAGACTTCAAATGATCCTCATTGCAGTCACCATCCAGTAAATGAGCTGGACTTTTCCCCACACTTGTCTCAGCTTGTCCCACCCCATGTAAAATACAGGCACGCAGGTACTCAGGGCCTATGTTAGTATGAAGTAGCTGGCCAGTGCCAAAGTGAACAGTGCAGCAAGGCATCTACACCACCATCCAGCTTGGCGTAGCGAGTCTTTCATAAGCACCTGTCCTGTACAAGTATCGCAGTACTGACTGTAACATCTTACGGTGACCGTAACATCTGCTGGGGAAAGAGCATTCTGCCAAGAAGATGAGTTTCAAAAGCCCAACCACACCCTCATGGGCCAAGTCAGGGATTCTGCCATAAAGTTTGCCAAGGTGGAAGGACATCTTCCAACATGTCCATGGGACCTGCCCAGACACTGTTAAGGAGAAGGAGAGCAGCAGGTATTTTAGAGACACTTATTTCTACCACAAGATACTGCTGTCCTGGAGATGCATGTGGCAGCACTGCCTGTATTTCTGTCAAGACAGGCAACTAAGAGCTAGGAAACGCCATCCCGCCAGCTTCCAGGCCTTTCAGGCACAGTGTAGGCAACGCTCCAGTGGCCTCACCAGGGCCAGCTGCCACTCCCAAGTGTGTACGCCTTAAGGGCCATTAATGCTGCACCAAAGCGATGCCTTTAGCTAAGTGCTTCAAGCAAGAACATTTTAAGGACTCTGCCATTTTTAATATCTCAGCTCACGGCAGTTAGCTGAGGGATCTCAGTTCGTAGCTGCCAGTTCCTCCTTGGGTCACCAAGCCATACCCAGTGCACGCTCAGACATTAACTGCACACATGAAAGACCTTGTGAGGAATTCAAACTGCTGGCAGGAGCCGCAGCCATCACTCTCTACCTTCAAGCCTGCTTGGTGGCAGGTGCCCAGCTAACGATCAGGAGAGGGAGCTCTGCACCCCCTTTCTGTATGGGCAAGTATTAGTCTGAGCTGTGGTGCTAAAGCCTGTAAGCTGAACTGAATGCCCTCTGAATGCATTGTTAGTCTGGGCAAAAGTTAAACTTGGAAGAATCTGGAGCTGGTATTCTGGTCAGATAATGATACTTCCTTTGCCTGGTATTTCGTTTGTTGGGTTTTTTTCCCCCCCATTCCCTGACTGTCGCAGCATACTTTTATTTGGGGACATTTTAAAGCTGTGACAGTCCTGCAGAGCAGTAATGCACAGGTGCACTGATGGTGCATTAAAGCACACAATAAAAGGATTAATGGTATAAATTGCCTTTATTGAGCACAAAAAAAAAGCAAAGTCCCATCTACAAACTACTGCAAGTCCGACACACCATACGGTGTACAGCCTTACAGACTTTTGCCACAATCGTGCTGATCAGGTGCACGTAAGCTGCTGCCACCCTACCACACAGCCCTGGCAGAGGGAAAGTTCTCTATGGCACTGGTAAAGAGATCAGCCACCTTTGTCTGTATACGCAATAGCATCTTCTCAAGCTGAGTGCTATGACACTCCCGCAGCTGTACTCCTGCTAGGAATTATGTAGTCTGCTGCAAGGCAGCCCCTCTGGCCCAAACACTTGCTTTGGGTCCTGGAATGCTCCAGGAGCAGCACTGGCAACCAGTGCTCCACGGACCGAGTACAGTTAAGGTCCTCCTATTCCTACATAGGTTCTCCCTCCTCTGCTCACTCAGCTCAGCAGTGACCTCAGGGTTGCAGGGGTCACTGTAACAAAGAACAAGAGCAGGGTTAATCAGCCACTGGTTTGGGCAAACAATGTCAGCTACAGCTTCTGCCTACGCTGGGGCCCCAGTGTCAGCGACACAAAGTGAGCTCAGCCACTCTTGTGGTCACCGAGGTCCCTGTCAAGAGGGACAGAGTGCTGGTAAACAAGCGCCACCAGTCCTGTGGTCAGTGGCACTAGCTTCCTGCTGTAGCTAAGGTTTCAAGATAGTATTTTAGAGGAGGGCAGGGGCAAACATACTCATAGATTTGCTACAGACAGATATTAAGGATTTAGAACTGGTTTGTCTTTCCATCCTTCTGGCTGCCTTCTACCATGGGTGCTAGGACTCCTTGTTTTGAACCCTGATGGACACGTTTCACATGTTAATGGAATGGGAGACTAAAATGCATCTAGGAGTCATATAACATAAATCAGCAACTCCCTCTTCAAAGCATTTGCTGGTAGCAATGCTACCCTAACACCTGGGCCCGCACCGCTCAGTGTGACACAGTGTGCTCTAGCCCTGCACCTTCAGCCTAAACCCACCCTATCTGGCTCCACAGACAGACGGCCAATTTGCACGTTTCACACACCAGGATCTTAGCCTTATTTTAATCAGTGCTCCCAGAACTGCACAGGGAAGGGTATGTCAGAACTAGGAGGGACGGGCAAGGCCAGATACTTGTGATTTGTGAAGAGGGAGAAGGGGATCGCCACTGAAGGCCATCACTCAAAAGAATCTGTCACACTGTTCCCCCTCCTTCCCCTACACAGCATGAGCACTGCAAAACTACAAACCTCCTACAGAGGGCAGGTCTCTCATCTCGGGTCTTCTTCCAGAGCTATCTCTGCTGCCGTGTCTGGCACATCCTCAAAAGCCTGGCCTGTTCTTTGGCACAGCCTGACCTTGGCTCACAACCTTGACAACCATTTCAACAGCATTTTCCATCCCCTTCTCTCAGTATCTTGCTGCCCTGATGTTGTGAACTTGCACCTCTGGCTCCACAGACAGCCAAGGACAGAGAAAACCACTTAGTTCAGCCCAGGCAGACAAGCTTTCCTCTGCCCTCTTTTCCTCTGAAAGCAGCTGGATCCAAGGCTTCACTGTGCCTTCACTGTACCATCAGACCATCTATTTTTTCTAGCACTGTTCAGCACAAAGTCGGGTTCCTCGCCTGGTGTGTGGAAAGTCACTCAGGGACCAGCATGGTCCAAATTCCACACGAAAGCACAATTTCATCTCCACTGCACCCCAATACTCACCAGTACCCATGCACTCACCTCAGCCAAGGCGTGAACGCTCTCACCACAGCAGCTCAAAAGACACAACCACAGAGAAATGAATGCTGGCGAAAGGTGCCAAGTATTGGTGTGGGCTTTTTTTTTTTCTGGCATGGTTTAACCACACCTGACTTCAGGTACTCAGAGACGTCTAAGGCTGGAGGCAGTTAAGACTCCCTGGGCTTCCTCTGCAGTGAATGGCAGCTGTAGGATACAGAGCCATGGCCTAGCTACTTTGCTGCTCTGAATTGCCCCCTCTTTTCCTCCATATAAAAGATTCACAGAGAATTTGCTGTCTCAGAGCTGAGCCAGTCTCTTAGAGGGTGCCTAACAGCAGACAGTGTTAACTAACCCCCAGCATTGGCAAAGATATTTGTACAGGCTTCTTTGAAACATGATTCCAGAGGAGCACACTTCAGAAAGAACACTGACAGCAGTACAGGAAGGCTTGCATGGCCCAGGGGCATTACCCCACTTTATCACCCCCATCAAAAACGCATCAAATAGCAGTAGCAGCAGAGCGGCTGGCACTGCTCAGACAAGTGTTGTGAGGTTTGTGCTCTCCTGGAAGCTGTATAACAACAACAAATATAACAATACATGTCTATAATTGGCTCCTGAAATACATACTGACTATCCTGACAGAACAGCCTGCTGCTCAACCTGGGCCACTGGCAGTGAGAGGCGATGGTGAGAGGCCCAGAGGAGTCCCGCCTCTCCCAGGAAAAGTCTTGCTTCCCCTACACTTGGTGATACCTGGGGCTCATTCCTAAAAGGCAAAATGTGCTTGTCAGAGATATTTGTACGCAGACTCTGCCGGGATGCAGTTGAAAGGAGTTGCTCCAATTATTTCTGCTGGATGGCAGAACATAATCAGAGGCTCCTGTAAGCAGTCACACACAGTCCCCCCCATCCCCTCCAACATGGTTCTTAGCTCACTCTGGCATACAGGGGCAAGTGGAAGAAGGGGCTGAACTCCGTAGCCTAGTGCTTGTGCTTCATACTGGTGTGTAAAAGGGCATGACTTCCACCACCACCAGAGCAGAACAGCCTCTCTCCTGGAGAATTAGCTGAGCAGCAGCTTAAAAAACTGAGCCTGAGTTAAGCAGTCATTACAATCAAGGCATTATCTTCAGCTTCAACCCCAGCTCATGCAACTACAACCATGAGACAAACTCCCAACTAACAAGCCAGTGAGCCAAAGATGTCCTGGTCTAGGCTCTGCAAAGTGCCCTGGGGAGTAGCAGACAGGTTATAGGGATGACAGCACATAGGAAGACCCAACAGTACCTCAGAGTGTGGGGTCACCCCCAGCCCCTCCTCATTTCTCTCCTTCTTTGAATGCATTGTAGAGGAATGGCGCTGTCTCTTCCGCTTCCGCTGCTTCTCCAAGAGCTTTTCAGAAGCTGGGATGCAATAGAAAGACCACTCAAGGAAAATGCAGAAATAATTCCCTTGCTACAGCTGCCACTAGCAAGTTCTACACCCTTTCTGAGAGCTTCAGGCTGGGTTCTACTGCATTTGAGGGCATAAGGGCTGGGGCAATACCAGCCTCCAGGCAGTCTACCCTCTGAGAGGACCACTGATTCATATTGGTTTAAGTTTCTTTTGCTAGGCTGATGAACAATATCACTGACTTTCCTCAGACCCCCAGCAGAAAAGAAGAAATGCTACCAACTTGGAGCTTACATTGCTCATCAAATGCTGATTAACTACCACCTCCCACCGCACTGTAACAAAAACTTCCTCGTGTCCATACCAATGTGATACAAAGGCAGACAGGGAGTGCAGTGCAACTGCCCAACAGCCCGTGGGACAGGGCAGCCACCATTCAGCCTGGTCATAGATGTCATCAGGCAAAAGATGGTGGATTGGTACAGGACCTGTACTGACAGTTTCCTTCAAGCACCCAGACTATGAATGAGAAGTGACATCTTTTCACAGATATATGAACCTACCAACTCCATGGGGAAATCAAAGACATAACAGTACCTTGGGTAAGCAATCTCAACTTCTTCTGCCACTGCCTCAGCTGGGGCAAGCACTCTGAGCGCCCAGGACACATAAGCCCTTACACACAGAAAGCCACAGGCACCCATCCAAACGTCACCAGCAGTCTATGCCCAGAGCCCTGCCTTCACTTACCTTCTCCCAGGTTCGAGAAGCGGGCTGGTGAGTAGAGCTCAGAGTTGTCACTCTCCAACGGGCCAGTGCTCTACAAATACACCACAGAGTCAAGTCACTACATACAAATCAGGATGCACGTTCCTTAGCCACTCAGAGCCTTTATGAATGACTGCAACACTAACTTAGAATTCAAGTCATGAGTTCATCAGTGATTACAGACTTTACAAGAAAACATTCTTTTTTTGTGTGTGCTAGATCCCACATGGAAAAATCTAGGCAGGGAGGAATGTAGCATCTGCTGTGTCTTGTGCTCACCAGCATCATCCACTGTTTCCTGAGCTCTCCCAAAAAGGCTGCTAACACCCTGTAAGCTGCTGGAAATAGAGACTCTTCTGGCTTTACACTTTTATGGAGCTTAAGACTGAAATACACTGGCCTCTGCATTACTGCAACCATGATAACTGTATTAAGACTGTGCAAAACAGAGAGAAAAAGGGAAGGAGGAAACCTGTTATTAATCAGTCTTAGAAACACTGGCAACAAGTCTTGTGTGGGTACATCACTCAAAATAATTTCTTAAAAGTTGCTTTTTTCCAAACCATGTCACTGAATATCAAGGATTTAGTGGAGAAAAACAGCATTTTCTTTACAAATCTGCACCAAGTACTGCATACTACATGCGATACAACTCAAGCCTCCACCCTGCAACAAGCTCTGCACTTATGTACTGTTCACCAGCTCAGTTGGGAAGGTAACAAAGAAAACACTGCGCAGAGGAAATCTGATGGAAAAGGACAAAGCCTTAGGTTCAAGCTCAAGCTACACTGCAACATAACAGTGATGGAAAGCCTTTGCGCAGAACATTGCTTCCCAGCCAGTATCCAGATGACTCCCTTTCCATACAAATCAATGAAGAGAGGAGATTTTGCAGGCAAAACTACCCAGTCCCCATTATAAGTGGGGAGGGGCAGGGAAAACATCTGTATTCAGCAGATTTCTTCATCATAACACAGCAACCAGCACCTTTGGGAAGGGTGGACCTCTGCTCGTGGGCCACAGCCAAAAAAACAACCTCAGCCCATTGCACTGTGTCTCATTCAGCAGGGTCTGCTGTCTAGGCTCGTTTTCTATCTGGTTTTCAAAAGAGCTGGAAAGAAAGTACCTTCTTTGGGGGAGTCCACTCCTCCTTCTTTGGCATAAAGGCAGTGTCCAAATCATTGGATTCCAAGAGCTTTTTAGTGGGCTTCCTCTGACGCTTGCGTTCGAAGTTTCCTGCAATGAAACTCTTCACATCAGATAAACGGGAGTTTTCTTCTCTTCAAACAGACTAAGACCATTAAGCAAATGTTCAAAAAAAGCCAACAGTTCAAAACAATCTGCTTCACCCTGTCTTGGGGATCACAAGCTCCTTGGGCAGAAATGCCAACTACCTGTTTCTGTACAACATTTCACAAAAATGGACCTCAGTCTGCCATGACCTTCTGGCATACCTCAATATGTAATGGGAAAATCCACCCACAGAAGAGACTATGAAGTAAATTCCAGCAGGTAACACATCCTGGCAGCACAACTCAGATCGTAATTTCCCAGTTACTTTGATCTGGCATAAGCCAGTCCTACCACTGACAAACACAGCCCTGCTTCTACTCCCACAGCACTCACACCAGCATTCATGTTGCATGTAGTAAACAGGCTAAAGGACATGCTCCTGGTTAAAAATATCTGGGAAAAGATACCCCAAATTAGCTGTAACCTGCATCGTTTCCTGCGTAAACTTTTTGCTGGCACTCAGGAGGCAGATCGTGAGCTGGCACTCAACTGGCTCATCCACACTAATTTTGGCAACAGTATAGGCTTAAAACGACCAGAAAATTGTGATGCTACGAATGCACTCCACAGAAACAGCCTTTCTCCCTTTCCAGCACCAGTAATGGTCATTGAATGAAGCAAAGCAAAAACAAACTAACAAATCAACAGCTACTAACATTTTCACTCTGAATGAAGCAACAATTTCTGCAGAACTTGTGATACATTCAACTTAGAGGAGCAGAATCACACAACTTCTCACTTACCTGACTTCAGGAATCTCTCTTCTGCATCTGGAGAAGCAGAAACTTCAGAAACATCTGAGGAAGACAGCACCAGCTCTGGAAAATCTGAAGGTCCTTCTAGAAGTTGATCACTGGGATCAGCAGAATGGGATTCTAGTTCTGGGAAGGAGCACTCTGCTTCAAGGATGGGAGGGGACTCTTTGGTTGAAGATTGACTTGAAACCACAAGACTTGGTCCCCGCTGTGTATCTCTGTCAGAACTGCATTGTGCAGGAAGACCTCCTTCAAATTCAGACTTCACCACAGAATTCACCTAGCACAGCAAAACATGCTGGTGAAAACATCCATCCCGCATGGCGCTGCACATATCAAGAACACTCAGCCAGCAGGAATGCATCAAAAGCACGCAAATCAGAGCCCCAGAGTGACAACCATGAAAAGCACATTAGCCCTCACCCACCTTTTGCAATTGCTCCTGGCCCTTCCTTGATTTTTTCTTGGGTGCAAATAAGTGATCATATTCTTCTGCATATTCCAGAAGCCGTTTACTTGGCTTTCTAAGGCGCTTCCTCTCTGAATGTACTAAGAAAAAGGAAAGTAGCTTCAAGACTGTGTTTCTGAGACAAACACAACTCAAAATTCTCCTCATGATCTGTAGATAAGAGTTGTCCCACCTTCTCCTCCAGAGATTCCATGTGGGAAGAGCCCTGCTAATTCTTTCTCTTTGATACATCCTTACAATTTTTTGGGCTTCCCATTTTCCACAATCCTGACATGGCAGATGGGATTTTTAAGGACCTAAGGGATTTCAACCAGTTCAGATAAGAAATCAAAAAACATCAGATATCTGAGAGGCTCCTGGAATTTCACTCAGCATCTCCATAGACAAACTACATTTAATCTTCTTGCAGTACTTTTATTAAAGCCTAAGACCATTAGCAATTCAGACTCATCATGCTACTTTTACTGCTAGCCCAAACTCCTCTGGTTTTAGTGCAGAGGCACAGAAAAACACTGTTTTCCCGTAACGTGTTTCAGTCACTAGTTTCACTAGTAATATGCAAACCTAACTCTTTCCCTTCCCCTCCTCCCTGACATTTTTTTAATATACTACAAAAGCCTTGTATTCCCCATCTGCTACCGCAAGCCCATTTATTGCCTTTGCTTCCCGACAATAGATTCCACAATGAGATCAGGGAGTGAACAGTCTTCACCAGTGACTGCAAGCTCTTCAGGGCTCAAATGTCTTTGTGTTTGCACAACGCCGTAACATCGCAAGGGAAACCTGCTAACAGGTATTTCCTCGATACAAACCCAGCCACCCGTGCTATACCACGGCAACACCTCAGCGCACGGCAAGCACCAAGAAAGAGCCCTGACACTCTACGTCATCTGCTCAGCAAGTTGCAAAAGCAAGACAATGTAAGTTTATCTTTTTCACTTCCCAGAATACTGCTGAATTTTCCCCTTTATTGTTTTTCAAAATTATTAAATAATATCGTCAAAAGATTTCTCTAGTCTCAAAAACATCTGTGGTCTCCTGTAAGTTTAGGAACAAACAGTAAATATTCTCTTTGCTTCTTTTCATGTGTAGGAGGTGGCTTTTCTTCTTTAAAACGGAAACACTTTATAACAAAGCATTCCAGTGCAACGCTTCAGAACAGGGATGTCGGACAAGATTGCTACACTTTATTGTGGCTTTGTGGTTAAACTAGCATGAAAACATCAAACTTGGCCAAAAGAGAAGAAAGGCACAACTTTCTCAAACACAGCTATTTTCACCCTCTGTTAATGTTCTGCACAGGTGTCTGGGTGAAATAGACATTTAAGCAGTTATAGGCTGAGTATCCTCACTGGGCAACTATTTAGAGCCCCAAAGCCATGCAGCAGGGCACAGGACTGCGCCAGAAGGGCTGGCTTAACTGCCATTTTTTGCCCCAAAGTGAATCCCATACAAGAATCCCACACGCAGTCTGATTGGCACTGGCAAATCACATACCCGATGAAATTATTATTTATAAAAATGTTTTAAGTCAGAAAATCCCACACTCTTCACTTCTGTCTTATTTGCTCTAAATCGCACCACAAAGTTTGTGGCAAAAATATGCCACACGTTGCCATTCAACTATGAAGACTTGATCTCGTTTGAGTTTAGTGAGAATTACACACTTGTGACTGTTGTGATCTCTTACACGGATACTATGCCTGCTGTGGATGAGGATTAGCCAGGTCTTCTCAAAGCACTGAGAGAGGAAACTCCTTCTCTTCTGCAAGATGTAGTTAGTCTAACTTCCAGCATCATTCCCTCTACTTTCTATATAATTGGCCTTGCCTGACATAAAAGGAAGGCTGGTTTCCATGAATGGGCTTTTCACAGCATTAGAGGCTTACTCACTACCCCCAGCACAACGGGGACGTTACAGCAGTCCAGACAGCTCCTCACACACAGGGGCTCTGGTGCCTCCCTACAGCACATTTATATTGATGAGCTTCAGGAGTACTTCAAGGCTCACATGCTATTTAGGGCAGGGGAATTAGATTACACTGCAGTTGCTGATCTGTCACTTTCAAAAGCAAACCCAGGCCCTCACTGCATCCCTGCATGAAGTACCAGGACAGCTCTGCAATCCTCTCTGCCAATGCCACCTTGGCCAGGAGCCTGCTGCCTTCCTCTGCTGCTTCTCTCCTCTGCTCTTAACATTACTGCCTCTTAGCAGCTCTTCTTCTCTAGCTCTCTCTGTAGATTCGCATCTTCCTCTCACACAGCAACATGCAGGGATGCTTCAAATGCAAAACCACCATGAAGGCATGAGAATCCAGCTGCATCAGTGCAAACAAGGAACTTGCTCCCTCTGGCAGGCCGCAAGCCTCCACAGCCCCAGAATAACGTGCATCCTCTTGTCTGCTCCGTGAAGACTTAAGTCCTCAAAAACAAGCAGCCACAGCCAGAGGCTGTGAATGATTAAGCTTGTCATGATTTCAAACCAGAACTTTTACTCCATGCATTACACGGCTCATTTTCTGTGCCTGCTGTGACTTGCCTTGGGCAGGTCCTATGACCACTAAGCCAGAAGCTGCCTTTTCCACACTGAAGCAGAGGTGCAGGCTACCTCCAACAACCACTAATAGCAAAATACACCAAGATGTGCACTAAGGGAACACATTAAATGACAAGTTATGTTAACTTATGATAGATTAGAACAATTTAGTTTGGTGAAATATAAGTAAAAATTTCATTTTGTTGCTTTCATTAAGGTTTGCTTCCCCAGATTCTTTGCAGAAGCCTGGGGATGGCATGTGTTGAACATGGTTCTGCTGAACCTATTCCCTATTTTTTTTGGCTTTAACCAAATGTCCCCATCTCTAAGGAACAGGCAGGGCTCTCTGACCTTGTGGTCCTCAGAAGCCTCTTCCCAGGTCATTTCCCTTCCAATGATGCTGCCTTACTTCTGCCCGTCATCTTCCAGACCCACGTCCAGCCCAGCCTCCCTGGCAGCTTCCCCCTCTTCTGTTCTTCCCTTCACCCCTCAGGCAGCCACACCACAACTGTAAGTTAGGAAATCATGGGGTTCCCCAAGTCCTTATTAGCAGTTAATACAATTCACCAAAACACCAAGAAAACCCAACATATTGTCTTGATGAAATCCTACAGAACAAACCAAAGACAGATTCTTGTTGCAAAGAGCACTGGGGGGCGGGGGGAAGGTGGGGGGCGGGAAGAGCAGCCATTGAGGCTCAGCTTCCCATAACTTTCTAGCGCTAATCTATCCAGCTAACGCTAAGCACACAGCTCTAAGGAACACATTATGAAGGTACAAGTTTCTTAAAAGTCCCAAACTCGTAAAGATGCTTACCTTACCTTTCACTGTGGAAGAACTAATTATTTGTAATGTATTTAAGCTTTCTGACCAAAAAGCTAAGCAAAATCCCATAATTGCTCCACCTTCTTTGTTCTCCATGCTTACAGAGAACCCCAAACCAACATATCACACTTTCTTCAGCTCAGATGCATACATCTCCACGTTGTCAGTCTCGAGTTCCATAACTTATGCTTTAAATGAAAAAGTATAAATAGCATACAAATAGACACTCTGGTGCAAGTCCAGCTCCCTTACCTTGTGCAGAGAATTCAGACTGGGGAGCAAAGATGCCAAGCTCTGTTTCTGAGTCCATCACACTGTTGTTTGGCTTACCACATACATTCAAACGCTTCTCAACTAAGTCTAAACGATTCTCATAGTCCTGATCTGTCAGGTTTCCCTCAAGCACCTTTGAATGAGGGGAATGCCTACGTCCCAAGCACTCATTTCCCTTCAGTGAAAAGCCACGAGAATTCAGGCCAAAGGCACTCTCCAAGTTTCCTTGTTCCCTAGATCTACTGATGTGCTTATTAGATCTAGCACTGCTTTGGTTAAAACGCTGCCATCGCTTTTTGGGTGCTACGTGATTTATATCATTAGACTCATCACCAAGAGAGCTCTCACTATTTGCCTCTGAATCCAAGTCTGGACTCTCCCCATTTTCAGCAGAAGTGCAGCTCTCAATATTTCTACCAGCTTCAGGTCTCCTTCCAACACGATCTAAATTGTCATCAGATAAACAGGTAGAGTCTTCATCGGTTGAATGTTCTGTTAAATCAACAGACTCTTTCCTCTCTGTATCTTCTGCGTCATTACCTAGAGGACTGGTAACCGAACCGTGAACGCGGAATGCATGTTCTCCTGAATCTCGGGATAACCGACTTAGCAACTTACTTGGCCCTCCTGGTTTTAAGTCCTTTCTGTTTGAAACTGTTTTATCTCCAAGCTTTGATGACTGCTTAGATTTTGAACAGTTGCGCTTGGACATGCAATTTGTGCCGTTTGTCCCAGAAACAGCAGTACTCGTGGGCTCCCTTTTACTAGTACCAATCCCCGTCAACTTGGTTGGAGGATTACGTGAAAATGAGGAGTTGCTTATAGCAGAGTTTGGATTTACTGTTTCCTGGACACAATCTCCATTTTTTTCTATTTTATACAGGGGACCTACAACAGACAAGGACTTCAGACCACTTGCAGAATTGCTTCCAGAACCATCAGCTGTGCTGGTATTTCGAAACGGGACTATATTTTGACCAGTCATCAGTTGCTGCTCTTTTGTCTTACTGTCATGCATATCCTTCAACATCATTAACAAGGTGCTGAATTTGTAATCTGGCTCAATAGGCAAACGACCATGACCAGAGGCGGAAGAAAAAAGTAAGGGTACTGTGGCCTTTGGAGCGCCAGAGTCACTGGTATCGTCATTCATGGACCGGTAAGACAGCTCCTTCAGCTCTGACAAAACGTGTTTCACCACAGCCGTTTCTATTTCAGCAGAATCCCTGGGTTTCTCACGCATGTTGTTTAACAGCTTCTGACCATCAACTTTTCCGCTTCTCTGAAAAGAATCTCTTTGAAGGCCAGAGAAACCTTTGGTATCAGAAGAGCAGCGATTCACACCACCCTCCTCTTCTGCAAGAGAAGGCTCCAACCGAGCAACTTTTTCTTTATGTTTGCATTTTATACTCCTGATTCGGGGCAATTTCATGCTTTTCGGTTTTAAGATTGCTTGATTTGCAACAGCAGGCCAGGAGCCATCCTTGGAAACACTCTGGGGAGTAGTGTGCTTGTTTGCCAGGGAAAGATTGTCATTTCTCACATCTGAAGAGCACTCAAGAGCCGTCAATGACATCTCAGCATCAGAGAAGCCTATTTCAAGCTCCCCATCTGCAAATTCAGCATCAAGTCTGCTGGTTACTGAACCTCCCAGAGGTTTGCGATCTCTGTACAACTTCTTCCTGGCCCTTCTGTTGCTCTTCTGAGAAAGATACATGGAAAGCTTAATATTTCCACTTGATGTCATAGGAAATTCCTTTTCCACTTTATCTGAAGAATCACTAACTTCAAGAGTGCTAGAGGCTCTCTCTGAACTTTGGTCCATGGTATCTACATCACTGTTCCCACCATCTGAGAGGGAAGAGGACGAATCCGATTCAGTTTGCTTTTTCTCAATACCAGTATCAGGCGCAGAATAGTGTATTTGTAATTTGGAACTGCACAAAATGCCCAGGGAGCTCTTCTCTCTCTCCAAAGATGCACTGGAAAACAAATCCCCTTGGAGCGTGTTCTTCAGAGCATCACTTTTACGATTCTCATAGTCTGGTTTCAAAGCTGTCTTCTCAAAACGTCTTTCTCCAAAGGAGGAAAGCAAATGGTTTTCCCTGCTGCTACTGGATGCTGTTAGGCTGTTGGCAATTCGGCGAAGTTCATGAGACGCCTGTTTATCTGGTAGGTCCCCAACAATCATATTTCTAACTATGCTCTCCGGCGCTTTTTCTTTGATTTCTCCCCTAGATACTTCCCCTCTTGCGCCACTCTTTTTTACTCTAGTCCTTTTTCTGCTCTCAGAGCTCTTTTTCACATGTGGCTTAATGTGCAATTTTCCTTTTTCACTGGCCAGGTGCCTGGAGTCAAATGCCAAAGATTTAAAACAGCCATTCAGCTGTCGGTCCCTTTCCGCTCCAGGGCCATTGGCATAGTATTCCGACTGCATTTCCTTCTCGCTGTCCAGCTCGCTGGAGTTCTGGCTGCACTTCTGATCCTCTGGCCCCCCGAAAAGAATGTCTTCTGCCTGTCCAACACTGACTTCCCATTTAGCCATAAATCTTTGAGGAACCTTAAAGTTGGAGGAGACAAAAAAAAAAAAAAAAAAAAAAAAAAAAAAAAAAAAAAAAAAAAAAAAAAAAAAAAAAAAAGAGAGAGAAAGAAAAAAATTGATGGAGTAAGCAACAAGATAAAGGTGAGACAGATGCACAAAAGACACAGAACAGTGACAGTCCTGCACTTCGTGTGTTTAAAACACAGAAAATACTCCTCCTGGGTAAGTACCCTGCACTCCTGCTGAGCTTAATAAAGATCCCTGTGCATCCCCAAAACAGCAAAAAGGTCCCTGCATGCACAGGTCTCCCAGGAACCAGATGTCCTGGCATCCCAGCACACCCTGAACACAACAGTCAGTAAAGGGGAAGGCATATGGTATGGATCCCTGTCGCAGAAACGCAAAGCAGCAGCCAACAAGCATCTAAAGACAAATGCAGCATCATTTTCCTCAAAATACTTGAGCAGACATTTTTGCTTTACTCATTCTTGATTCTTCCTGCATCCCTTGAACTCAGAGCACAATTCAACCTTCCCTCTCCATCACCTCACCTTGGTACAAACACGAGATACACACACACACACATCTAAAATGGACACTATCAAATGCAAGACATCCATTACCTAGAAGCCTCCCTGCTTTAACTCTGTACCTTTAGTATAAAACAAAAAGCATTCTCCATACTGGACAGAAACCTCTGCTAACATCTAAAACCAGCAAGAAACTTGTTTCTTATCCACATGGGTAGTTCTTGGCTGCACAACAGCAAGTCAAAGGCTTCACAACTGCTCCTAAAGTCAGAACCATTTGCAAGGCAGGAGGAACAACTCAGATTTCTGACACTTTTCCTTTAAAAAAACCCATACCAACAAAATCTCATCTCAGTAGATTAAAAAAGTTTTATGGAGCCTGACAGCAAAGCAGCCAAAGACTCTCAGCTTCGCATCAGATCTTGGTTTCCAGGGATGTAAACCTGGACATTTGTGCGAGTAACAAACATTTGATTCCCTCTACTACAGCCACACTGGCACTGCCATTTACACACAGGATGAGATTCTAGCCATGCAGCACTCCTAGGACCAGGAAAGTTACTGGGGAGCATGTAACTAGTTGTTAGTGGGCTGGGAAAACAAGGGAAGAAGTCTTTAGAGAAGATACTGAACACCCCCTTGGAAAGGGAAAAACAAATTAAAGCATTATACCCGAGGACCCACATCTGGAAGAGTACATTTAATCTGATGGTTTTGCATTAACATGGGTTAAGTACTTAATTGCTAACAAACCTCTTGGAAAAAAAAAAGAGAAAAAGAAAAACCAGACACCCTTGCCTAGTATGACTATCTGCTCTCTTACAGTAATGTAGCAGCCTCTGTACTTCTTCACTTTAGCAATTCTAAAAAGTTAATTTCTCCAGTCACCTTCCTAAAGATATAGACCAGACCCCTGTGTCACGTTACATTACACCGGCTACAACTGCTCAGGGTTGTTACGTTTGGAAACAGATGATGCGATGGGCCACAAAACTCACTCCCACAAGCCCACCAACAAAGCATTTTCCAAGTCAAATTGTAAGCCCTAACAGGTTTCTCTATGGAGAATTACTGAAGCGGGGCTAAAAACCCCGCTGCTTTATCTCAGTCAGTGATCTAGTGAAGCGTGCAGCTCCACCTCTGCCTCAGCTCAGCCAAAAGAGGCTGCCAGAGAGCACAGGAAGTTTAGAAGCGCACTGTAACAGACATCAGGAGAGGGCTGCGCAGCTGAACAAATCTCACACCGACAGAGACCTGACTCCTCTGCCTCTCCGAGCTGTCTAGGGCAATTAAAGCAGCAGGCCACACCCTGACATAAAAGAGAGCCTAGAAACTCCTGCCAGCTTATAAACTATGCTCGTTGTAAGGATGCAAAGAATCACTTCCCTGGCTGCATTGCTGGAGTCACTGCCACAGAAGAAAGCTGTTGAAGTGCAATTCCAGGCATAAAGGAATACTTTGTACTGTGCAGATTCAAAGAATCAAAAATATATTAGAGAAAACAGATCTTTCACCTTATGTTTGTAGCCTTTTTCCTTTTGCTTCCCTCTTCTCCGAAGAACAGGCAGCTCTTCAAACTGATGTCTTCCTTCAAAGAGGACAATAGCTTTCCCAGCAACCCAGGTTTTCTCTGAAGGTTCTCCTAAGGCATCCACATAGTACTCTCGGTACGGTCTCCGATTGGAAACTATTTTGAGAAATGTAACAGAATTAATCCCTTGTATATAATGGAATAAAGACAGATGAAGAGAATCATAGAAAGCAGTAGCAATTTGCCAGTTAACTTTCAACTGCTTTTTGCTTAATAACATTCCCACATGAGTGCCAGTTCTGGGGATTTCTAGTCAGAAGTCAGGGAGACCCCTCTGCCTTGATCCTTGCTTTCTGTGTTCTGTGTTGCTATGCTCTATTTCTGATGGGTTTTTTTTGTTTTTCTTATAAACAGCTGCCTAACAGGTCTAAGATGGGTCATCTCCCTAGAGCAAAGACTACAGTTTGGCTGCAAAAAAAAAAAAATTGCAAAAATATCCAATTCTTTTTTCCTTGAAAGACAACATACTAGGCAGGACACTTCTTTTTCACTACTCCCTGATTAATGATTAAACACTCCAGTCCACTTGACCTTTGGGAAAATGCAGCAGTGTGCTGGCAACACCCAGAAGTTACATCCTTCTGGACAGGATTTACTCATACAGGTTGAACCTCTCCCACCACCATATAGCCCATCTGGTTCAATGCTTTGTTACCAAACAAACTCTTATTTTGGACATAAAACCAGCATTTAATTAAGTTCACACATGTACACACTCTACAAGGACTGGTGCAACACGACAAAATCTTAGTTGTAATGAGTATCTCCATATTTTGGGCACGAAGGTGCTGAGCAAGAGAAGAAACTCAATTGTAAGGGTACAATCAAAGATTTTTACAAAGGTACTTTCTGTGCAAGAATGCTGGACAGACATGGTACAATTAAGAACTGAACAAGTACTGGGTATGCTGGTGAAAAAGGACAGGTTAAAGGCATCAGAATAGAGCAAACAAGGCTTGAACAAGGGATATAAACTTCTCCCTGCATTTCACTGCAAGGTGTGCTTCATGTTGTCCTGTGAACATCTTCACTCTCTGAACACAAAGTCTAAACTTCGCAGACCACTTGGTTTGTGCTCTCTTCCAGCACAGTGTGGCAGCCCGGCCTTTAGCGATGCAGACATTGAGATTCTGACCAAGATCACCGAGAGGATCACAACTAACAACCAGGGCAACATCAAACCAGGAGCAAAGTTGACAGACATTATCCAATCCCTTCACAGTACTGTCAACTCAAGCTACTGAGCCTCAATCTTCCAGCTCCAAAAAAAATCTTCGAGTCAAGAGCTTGCTGAGGAGAGTCAAACTGCTTTAAACAATACACCATGCCTCAGACCCAAGAGGAGAAGAGGATTTCGTACAAGTGATGAGCTTGAAGTGACCTGCCTTGTTTTGAAGGGCTTGTTGCCTTGGCAACAGGAGAACCAAGGCAGGATGACTGTGCTTCCTAGGTGCACGCAGAGCCCTGGCAGCTCCCCCTTGCCAAAAAGTGCCAGAGTTCAGATCTACCCGCTCCGTCACCTCTGCATCGGGAAGGGCAGACGAGTAGATTACAATTAGCCACAACTGGAAAATGCAATTTTCCCCAGAGCTCTGTTGGTTTGAACACAGATAAAACAGGATGGGAAAGCCTATCACATAGCTGGAGATCGGACCTTGCTGGAATTTGTTAATAGCAGGTTTTCTCCTTGCAGCATTTCTTCATTAGAAATAAAGAAATATTAGAAATACACACTCTGAGAAGGGATTACTGGACAGCTATATGTATATTAAATCCTATCCAAAATTTCATGGGAGGGATGCAGGGGGAGAATATACGTCTGGCGTATCTTCCAGCAACATCTTCGACAGGAATTTGAGAGCTTGAAAGGGACTATTTAAAACAGCACATTCAGTATTATCTAGCGTCAGGATGAATGTCTCCCAAAGGACGAAGAGGAAGGTGGAGAAATAAAAGAAGACTACAGCGATCGGACTTGAGGATGACGTGAGCACAATGCAGGAAAAGCTACTCCATGACTCTAGAGAAATAGCAGAGGGCTCTGAGCTGATGGCCACTAGAAAAAAAAAAGTCTACTTGCTCTCAGCACACGGTTCTCAGGTTGGCAAGGGCCACAAAAACTGGAGAGAAATATATCAGCGAGCAGCAGCCTCACCAGTCTACAGAGCTGTCAGTGGCAGGCAGCCCCAGTTCAAGGGGTTTCCAGCTGCCCACAGAAAAAAAAAAAGAATCAGAAGGGGAAACCAGGAATAAATAAATAAGCCTTCCATTTGTGACAGCCTCCCTATGGCAGCTAGTATGATCCTAAAAGCACCGTGAAAGCCTTCAAATAAGCTACAATTTCCAAGCAACCACTTCCCCTCTGTTCTCTCCATCCCTCACCTACCCTTCTCTGCCTTGAGACTGCCAAGACTCCCTTCCTCGCCCTCCGTTGTGTTCAAGCATGCACAGCTCTGTCTTATTTCCCCCATCTCTTCCCCTCACATTCAGCTGTCTCAGTCTCTCCAACACACTACGCCCTAAACTTTCCCATATGTGGCTCCATCTCCAGGTTCTTCTGATATTTCCCCATAAATAGCCCCTTGCTTCCTTGTGCCAAACAAGACCAAAAAAAAAAATTTCACTTCCTCTCACACATTCCCACCACACCTTCAGGCACTCAGCAGCTACACTGCACCACCCCACACCCTGCTTCTCAGCCTCTCTGGCCTTCCATTCTCCAAGCATGGCTGATTCTCCATGTTCTCACATGCTCCAGGCTTCCCAGCTCTGACTGCCCACTCACTGCACATCTCTGTCCTCACCTCTCTGACCCACCTCCTTTTTCCCTGCATCCCTTTGAGAGGCTGCTTTTTCTTCTGCACTGCCCTGCACTCAGCCCAGCTACTCATCCTTCTTACACTCTGGGAAGCAAAATCTAGATGTCTAACAGCTATCTGTGCCACTTTCAGTAGCCTCAGCCTCTCCATCTTCCTCCTGCCACCTTCCTGATCTAGGTTTACTTTATAGATCCAGGTCTTCCACAGTAGAGTCTGTATCTTCACACATTTCAAGGGCCAGAAGTGTTTTTCAATTAACAAAAAGTTGCAGCACCCTGCCATACACAACTCCTCCACTTTATGGTCTGAGCAGATACAGTACCTTTCATTTTTGAGTGACAGTCCAGCACTGGGTCATGACAAATTGTGCATGGCCACCATGGGCGTCTGTTGAACTTGGCCCAAACAAGATCCCCAACTTCATACTTGACTGGAGTAGGTTTCTTCTTGGCTCGTATCTTTGGGGAAAAACCAGAACACAAGAAATCACTAAAGCTCCAGATGCTTTTAAAGTGATTTGCCTCCCCCCTGTGTGCAGATCACATCTGGCCACCAGAGACATTTACATTAAAAAGCAAGTCCTGATTTTACTTTGTAGCTCCTACACTTTCAAAGAACACGATGGTTCTCTCCATCCTTCTGAAAGAACAAACCAATAAACCAGGGTTTGAGAGTTCTCTTTATTATTTTTTTTAATAAGGAACGTGACCTCTGGTAAAAGACTGCACTCAAACCACACACTTAAGCAGGTAAATATTTGGAGTCACTACTAGCCCTGATTACTTCACTAACATAAATTTGTTCATTTCAAAGGTTGACGTGTACAGAAAAAGTAGTAGTAAGAGACAAAGAAACATTCCTCACTGGAAAAAGGTGATGAGAACAGCAAACTAAGCATTTACCAATTGCAAAAGGAAAAAAAAAAGAGTTAGTACGTACAAGCTAATAACTTCCCTGCTTCTATGATGTGCTCAGGAAAAAGCTTCACCATAAAGTATTTGAAATCAAAGGCAGGTATAATCAGAAAAAAAAAATATATAAAAAAACTTTATATAAACCTTAGTTTATATAAACAGAACTGCCATTGCTCTGTCCCGAAACTGCAGAGCAGGAGAATGGAAGCACAATAGCAGTCACTCCCGCCTCTAGGAGACAGACAGACAGAAGGACCTCACCTGTCTTCAAAACCCGCTCGGCAAGTACTGGCTGTGTAGAAACACACATCCAAACCCACTCTGCTTCCCTGGGCTGCGCGGTGATCACGAGAACATGAAAAATCTTTCAACATACAAAAACCTAATGCTGCTTAATGCCATTTTTGCCTCGCTATGGAAGAGTGGAGAGCAAATCCTGTGCTGTTTGCTAAGTACGCACACTCTCTGGTAGTGTGCTACCAGCAGGATCTCTGCCAAAAAGAGGATTCAGGAGCTTACCGGCTTCGTGACTAATTGAGCCAAGACGGGGTACAATACATTTCCACGGGACACAGGAGTCCCCATGCCCAGCTGTGGGGTATCCTGCCTGTTTACCAGCACTAGCCAACAACACATCCTAGGTTGGTTCAGCATTTTAAGAGGTCTAAGAAGCGCTGCAGGTATTACTCCTGCCAATAAGCATCGGCAATATGCTCCTCGTTAAAGCTGTCATAGCACAAATACGCACCTTCTCACTTCACTTCTCCGTCCTGCTCATCACCCTGCCCAAGGCAAGCCTCTTGCAATTCACAGCTCAACATCCCAGCAACTAAAATGCAACAGATTTCTCTAATAAAAGGTATATTCTGCTTCAGGTTGAGTTTTATGGGTTTTCTTCATGTGGTTAAAGAAAATACAAAAGGATAAACTCCTCTGTTACATGAAAAAAAAGCAGGTAATGACGTTACAGACTACATTGCTGAAATTCTTCTCACTCAGTCATCAAAAGTCACACAATAACTTATCCTCAAGCAGGAGCTCAGAATAGAGAACGTGAAGGAGCACAGGACAGGGGGCTGCAGACCCTCGCTCTGTCACTGCTCTGCTGCAGCCTCTGTGCCAGACACAGGCTTTCTGGAACAAAAGCATGTATCCGTGAGCACGGGAACCAGAGGTGCTGCCTTTGCTGGTACTTTTAAAAAGTGGATGCGCTTTCAGACACAAAAATACTTTTTTTTTCCCCCAGTTAAGTTCTTCTTGTAAATGTGACTTTGACCTCATTTTTTTTTTTTTTTTTAATAAGCACATTTTCCAGCCCTAGGCTTTAAGGGGCACATGTGTATCATAACTGATCATCTCAAATGCAGTGCGCAGTACACACACAACGTATGTGCATCCCACTAACAACTGTAACCTGAGCACAGTCAGCTGGAGCAGTAAACTATGCTGGGGATTTCCTAAACCATTCCCGCTGATCCACCTGAGGGACAGCCACAGCCCCTGCCTAGAGGCAAGTCTGCATTTAAATCAACTCTTTGTCACCCTCTAATACCCCACGCAGATGCCTGATGAAAATTTGGCTTTCAAAAAACTATTCAGACAATGCTTCAACAGTTACCTCTCTTTCTGCACCTATTCTCATTCCGAGGAAGAGCCCTGCGACAGGACACACTGCAGCAGGTCCCTGTCTTGCACTATGTTCTCTCCACTCCCCCTAAGCCCCCACCACCTGGCCAGAGATGCCTTCACATTAAAAAACCACCACCACCACTAGCAGAGGAGCAAAAGCAGCACCTATTATCATTTCTAGGTACACTAAGTATCTTCCTTTAAACTCTGCTGCGGATGTCAGAATTACAGCCCCCAAAGCACATATTTCTTGGGTCAGAACACAATAAATTTCATTCTTATTACAGCTAACATTCACTATGCCAAGATCAAACTGCTAATATATCCTGATGGCCAGAAATTCAGCCCTGCAGTAACGATGACTTTCCTGTGAGCTAGGGAAAGCCCAAGTTTTTTAAACACAAGAAACTTCTGATGTAGTTCCTACCTATAGGCAGAGTACTGCTTTCCTCCAGGGCATGGAGATGTTCAAGTGTTTAAATCACAATAAAACTTGTGAACCACTGCATACCAGGTAGGTACCATGTTGTAACTCCAGTGGAGATACCTGGTTTGAATTTCTTCAGTGTAAGAGCCTGGGTTAGTGAGGAAGGAAAGGACAGCACCGTGCTCCACTGGTAGCAACGTCACGGTTTTGTATTGTCAGACATTCTCCTAAAGGGAGTGTTACAGTCTACACTGTTATCAACTGTTTTGGCTTTTATTTGCTGTTCAGAGGACAAGCTACAGCCTAAACTCTAGACGATACACAGTATTTCGGATCACTTTATATTATTTTTGAAGAGAACAAGAACATACCTGGTGGATGTTTTTAACCAAATCCTCTCCACCAATGCAAGACCGCAAGTGACGACTGATCAGTAAGGCAGGGGTCACAAGCTGAGGTTCAGCAGCAGGATAACACAAACACTCCTATCTTGAAAGCCACCTGCAGAGTTTGTACTATGCCAAACATGCCAGTCCTTGCAATTCACCAAGTGAAGCTTCACTAAGTAAAACACTGACTTTTAGTTATTTCATGAGAAAGCAAGCTTTCTCATGGCCAAGACAACTACACAAGCAGTATCACTGCCCTCCTGAAATTCTCACCATAAGGCAAATACGAAACAGAATCATTTAGGTTGGAAAAGGCCTTTAAATCATCAATCAAGCAAAGAAAGCTTACATTACTATTACTGTACGCACACTGTCGGTCCTCAACTCGCTCTCACCAATCTTCTTCCATTTAAAATAACCACATCATTAAAAAGTGACAAAAATAACGCTTATCCAGTAACCACTCTTGGCTGTGTCACTTGAAGCTGCTGCTCAATCCATTAATCTTGCTGGAAGAAGTGCCACAAAACAGAAGTCCACAAAGACACACACACATATGCTGATATAGTCACAGGGTGCACCTGTCCTGCAGTGCTGCTCAACTCTGTAGAAGCTAAAGCAGTACCACCATCTCCAGCGCAGGGTGGCACGGCTGCAGACACCTCATGTGCCCCAACAGCGTGACCGGGGACACGATCACCTTGGCAGAGCCACAGTAAGACCAAGCTGCACACAAAGGAGTAGACAGCTATACACATATAGTTACAGGCCAAGATTTTCAGTATCATGTACCCAAAAAGCCTAGTTGTCCAGAGTCCAAGCACTGAGCTGCAGTCATCAGAGCCCTGCACACTTCAAATTCAGACCTGCTTTGGAAAGCCATCACGGAAATGCTTGGCCAAAACAACCTTGTTACAGTTTACTCCTGATAATTATAAACATGATATTACTCAGTGAAGCAAGGGACAGAACTTGATTTTTTAGAAAGGCTGGGGCAACAAAAGGGATTGTGTATGAAAACGATGGAGAAAAGAAAGAAGGAAGCCACTGGCCTCCAAGAATAATGAAAGATCCTGCCCAGACTGTTTCAGACAAGTGGACAGAATCAAATTCAAGGAAGAAAATAAAAGGAGGCAGCACATCCAAAAGATAATTAAACAACGCGATATAAACAATGATACTAATAGCCTTTCCCGCTGAGCATGCGGGCAGAAGCGCAGCAGATACCTGCCCAGGGCCCTGCAGCAGGAGCACAGGATATCTCCTGAGCGGATCTCACCACACCAGTAGCTGCCAGGTAAGGCACGCCCCACGCACGAGCCGGCGCATACCTCAGTGCCGGTGGCAGAAGGCAGCAATAACTCTGCCCCTTAAGCTTCCAGTGCTCTCTTCAAATCTCCTCATTCTTGGGGCAATAACTCTCATTCTTCTCCCTGCAGCCCACCTACCCACAGGATCACAAACAAGCTGTTCCCAATATCTACTTCTTATCAGTTAGAACTGGAAGCCTCGTGATTGTCAGTCCACTGTCTTCACTATTCCCCCCCCCACTTTTTTTTTAAAGTTCAATTATATTTAGGGTTTTTTTTCCTGAACAGGATAAGAGTTCATCTAACTCCTACGATTCACCAACCCACCCCTGGATATTACTGAACTGCCTGAAGATCAACAGCTCTTCGTATCAGGGTGGGGATGGCACAAAAAAAAAAAAATCTAATAAATCAAACTTGAGGGAGAGATGACATTTGAAGGCACTTGGATTAGCCTGGGCTGAGCAGTCTGCTTGAAGTAGTATCCACTAACACAACCAACCACATGGTTGGTGTCAGAGGTGTGCCATGCCTAGGACATGACACTCCCAATTCCTGCCATTTCACCGTCACACAACAGCTGATTCATCTTCTGCCCTTGCAAAGGATGGCCAACAACTGGGGCAAATTTTTTTATTAAAAGCACTCCCAGAACCAGAACTATCCTGGAAGGGCACTGCTAAAGCTATCCCAAAAGTTTTCACGAGATGTGCTTCCCTCCAGCTAAAGTTCAACCTCACTGAGTTAACTTACAGTTTAAGACAAAGCAGAGCAGCTTCAAGCTCAGCCCTCTGAGCTCAGGCTCATCTTTCTGTCCCAAGTCTGTACAGCTCCTACCACAGGGGTCCAGACCCTTTAACTCCGGTCATAGAAACAAAGCAGCGACGGCTGCAACTCCAATACAGCAAGAGCTGCCGACAGTCAGAGACAGTTAAAAGTACAACTCCTACTACCGTCCTGCTCTTAAGGGTGGGAGAGTAGAAAGAAGTCTAAGTGATCCATTGTTCATTATTTCACTCAGCTGCAACACTCATGCACTTAAACTACCAAATACAGATGGAAGGAAAGAAGACAGGAATTGGGAAATAATCTTTGCTTGTGAATAGAAAGGAGATGAGATTAAGAACATCGAAGCAAAGTCAAGAACTAAAATTAATAACTGCTTGTGATAAAAGCAAAAAAAATAAATTCTCATCAGCAAAGATTCTTGTTTTAAAAAAAGCTTTTCTGAAATCAAAACCAAATTGGTTGGAAAAAAAAAAAAAACATAAAAAGGAAAGAAAATTAAATTATATCTACTTCACAGCTTAAGAAGTATTTGAAGTCAAGCAAAAAGAGGTCATCGGCCAAAGTTTGCTCCACGCAAAGTAGCATTACCAAGCCTACGAGCTTTAAGCCTCTACAGAGAGAGTCTGCGATGCCAAACCTGCACTCGTGCAGGCAGAGCAGCAGCCTCTGTGCTCCGCTATGAGAAAGCTCACAGGAATAAATCCCTGCACAGGGAAAGGGGTAAACCCACCTGGAGTAAGTATTTTTAAAAAACCCACTCAAACCACAACACCTGCGTGGCATATCTGCTGAAACCATCACACTGACATTGAACTTTATGGCAAGTTTCAAGTCAAACACAGGAGTTGGAGAAACCACAGGCAGCTTGCACCGCCGAGGACCAGGGGACAGGCTTTTTGTCCCTCCACTGCTCCAGTCTTGCTTCGGCACTGCAGCAAAAAGCAAACAGGCGCCTGACCTACATTCATACTACCTCTTATCTGGGACCATTATCACAAAAGAAGTGTTAAATACTCACTAATTAAATATTCGCTAGCAAAAAATACAGCAGAGATTATGATACAAGCCAAACTTCTTTTATCTAGATGCTTGTGGGTATTTGTTGTCTTTGGCTAGTTTTAAGTGCCCTTTTCCAGGCTGCAGCAGGCTACAAATGCAAAAGATGCTACATATATGTGAACTACCTTGAAAGGTGAAAATAAGGAGAGCTGATTGCACTGCATTGGGTAATTCGTATATCCTCAAGCATCTGAATCAAGTTCAGAGTTATAAACTTACTGATTTTAAATAAAGAATATACCGATACGAGAACAGCAAAGCCTCAGACACCAAAATAGCATGATAGAAAGCCTCAGAACTTCAACATCCTAACAACCAGAAATGCACCTGACAGCAAGATTTGAGGAAGCCAGGTGGAGGAAGTGGGAGAGAAGGGGTACAATCTCACCCAGATCCCTGGTGGAGTGGAATCCACAGACACACAAACACACAGAAGATTTCAAACCACTGCCAGGAGCCTGAAACAGAGGAAAAACTCCCACACTTGCTTATCTGCGTACATTTTATATGACAAATCAAGTTCTCTTTAAATCTAACTCTTAATCAGCACTAATTGTTTCAAGAAAGAGAGGAACTGCAGGCATTACCAGAACTTTGCTAAGTCTCACAAAGAACAAATATCAACAAATATCTTCTTATATCAGAGAACTAGCAAAAAAATCCCACACTGAAACCAGGTCATCAGATCTGCCCTCTTTTCAGCCTTACTTTCGTGCTCCTTTACATTATCAAACAAATTGTTCACAAGCAAGACATCTGATAAACACAATGTTCATTTTCAGAAATGAAGTTTCCAAAACCATGAAACAAAAAACAGATTCAAACTGTGCAAAAGGAAACTTGGCTGCTCTAATTTATATATGTAAACTGTATTCATCACAGCTTAAGCTGTAATCAGACTGAAGAAGTACTAGAGAACACCACGTACACGCGGTGCAGAGTAAATACCACTATTAGAACCTGAACAGCTACAAACTGGGAGTTTGGGTTGAATTAAACACATAACTACTAACACTTACTTGCTGGTTGGTTTGGTTTGGTTGGTTGGGGTTTTTTTTAATTCCATGGGCTTCTTTAAAAGTAACAAAAAATTAATCAAGGCTTACAAATTTAATCTTCTGTAGAAATTACGATTCGCCCACAGAAAGTACAATCCCACTTTGTTAGTCCAAATGCAAAGATGCCACTTATGCAAGACCATAACCTCCTCAAAGCTTCTCAGTATGCAAATCCCCCCCTGCCCAACTGTACAAAACAAAACCAACAAATTATAAATGTCCTGTTCACATGAAAGTTTTAATTTGCATCTAAAATTTCAAACACTTTCGCTGAATCTCTACTAAAAATGAAATCAGAATTTTTGAAACTAGCGATAAACTTATCTTGTGCGTATTTATTTCTTGATATCCACACTTAGAGCCACGTCCTGAGGAAAGTTCATGCTTCAGTCATCAGGTCCTGCAAACTCATGCTTCAGACAGGCTTCTTAACCGTTATGTTGTGAATCCAGCTTCCTAAACACACCTGCGAGCATACTGTGACAGGACAGCCAAATAAAAGTAAGAGGAATTTGGCTTGTTTCACTGCTGCTATTCAGAAATCCGTGAAGAGTTGCCACATTAGCCAGAATAGTAAGAACTCCCAGCAGGTGCTTGGGAAAACCACGCAACAAAGTAGCACCAGGGCAAGTAGATGAACTATTAGAAGGAAGATAACCACCCTGCTCCTTGCCCTTCTCACACTGGGCAACAGGCAGGTTTCTATCTTTCCACCAACAGTGGGAGGAAAAGCCATGAATACACTCCTCCAAAACAAGAACATGGAAGCTTCAAGCAGGGCTCAGGGCAAGAACCTTGCTGGACGCTCAACACCAGAGGCCCTATAGGAGCTGAAAAAAGAAGGTGGAGGTTTCCAGTGTGCTGAGGTATCTCTGTACAATTCTCCATTCACTTTTTCCTAAAACATACCAAACCAAAAGGTACTCCATCCTTTGGCTAGTATGCAACACTGTGTTGGATTGCTCTATCCAACTCAACACTTCTGGTTTCCCACACACAAAAGTCAAATTCTGCACTTCTGAAAAGGAAAAATGAGTCCTCAATGCAGTAGTTCCAATAAGCATCTGAAAGTTGATACAAGTTACGCTGCTGTCTTACTACCTATACAACTGGCTTTTTCTGAAGACCACAGCAGTGTGAACTGGCCATCCCCAGCAGCATTCGCAGCTGTCCAATACCGTAGGTAACCCACAGAACAAGTTCCCTACCAAGAATTCACACAAACAACGCTTTGCTTGGCAGCCCTACCTGCTGCTCCCTACCCCAGCACCCCACGGGGACAGAAAGGGAAAAGGGACAAGAGAAAGCCTCCACGGACTGGAGACATGCTGCCCCTTCCCTGTGGTTCAGGCAGTGACAGCACTCCTGACGCAGTGCCTTACCTGACGCCATGCACATCACGCAGTGCCCCTTCCACCTGCACCCCTGCTGCTTCGCACGGCACCACGGCAGCAACTCCGCCCCGAAGAGGCAGGAGGCGGATGCTGCCGGCATTCGTTTATGGATTGCGTAGCTCGGTCACTGCCGAGGGCACAGCCAGACCAGGCAAGAAGCTGAGCAGGCCAGCTTGGGACAAAACTGCTGCTCGGGCTGTGCTAGAGACAGAAGTAAAGGTGGCCTGCCAGGTCCAACTTGCCCTTACAAGTGCTGGGGAAGACAGATGATCGTCAAGGACTTTTCTCCCAATTCCTTTTTGCCATTCTTCCAAAGACCTGTGTGAGATAAGTCTTGATGCAGTCTTAGTGGTAACAGCAGAAAGTGAGCATGTCAGCTTTCACGAGTGCTTCTCCATCCTTCACTAGAGGCAAAGCACATTGCTGAAATCCCTCCTGGCTTCATCAGTGCTTTTGGACACACGAGAGATGAATGTGCATCTTCATTTTTGTTGCACATTTAATTACTGCTGCGAAGCTACTGTGAGTTACCACACTGAAGCAGATTTCTAATTTAACAAAAACAGAGAACTTCAGCTGGCAGCCAGGGGTGTCAGCCTCTGCGTCCAACACACGGCAGCATCTTCCCCTCTCCTGGGCACTGGAGTCAGGAGCACCCGCTCAGATCAGCCAAAGCAACCACCATGCTCCTACCCAGGACTGAACCAGTGGAACTGTCCTGGTTTCAGCAGGGATGGAGTTAATTTCCTTCTCAGTAGCCGGTGTGTTTTGGATTTCATGTGTGAAGAATGTTGATAAAAACACTCTGATGATACGAGTTGTTGTTAATGAGACCAAGGACACTGTCTGGCTTTCCAAGTCTCGTTAAGGTCTCGTCAACGTGCAGATGCGGGAAGCTGGGCAAAAGACAGACAGAATAATTGATCCAAACTGGCCAAAGAGAGTATTCCATGCCATAAACGTCATGCTCAGTATATAA
>JAAGAY010013572.1:0-11911 GCA_011801015.1 Ardeotis arabs | reverse complement strand
CTAGAGTGATCTATATGTTGAAGGAAGAAAAAGGCTAAATTATAGTACTCTAAGAACTCAAGCATTTCCGCAAATGCTGGGTTTTTTCCAGTACAGGTAGGCAGTTTGTGCATGGCCTCTTAAGTCTTTGAGACAGTTACAGAACAGGAAACTTTAATTATAGTTAAGAATTACTCCATTCAACTTCTTGTAGTTATTGCATTGTTTCTAGTGAGTTATTTCACTGCAGTATTGTACATCTTGGTGACTCCTCAGAAAAAAATGCATACTTTTCTGTGAACCGCATATTCTTAGAGAACCATCTTCCTCTGTGTCATCTGTCAACACAATGTTCACACCAAAAAAAAAGAGAGAAAAAAGTGGTTTTTCCAGCAAGTCAGAAACCCCAGTAACCAGAGTCTCCTGTCTCATCCTGCCTTTCTGACCACAAAATCTGACTTTTTTTTGAGAACGTGACCTCTGACATAGCAAGGAGAAATGCTTCACTGGTGAGCAAATGTCTCTGCTGAGATGCCACTCCACAGCTTTTCAGTGTGGACAAGATGGGTGTGTTTTGGAAGTTCATGAGAAGGACATTTTGTGCCCGGAAAGACTAGCCTCAATCCTGTCTTGATGGTGTTGCAAGAGGGAAGTTTTGAGGCAGGGGAAGGTGTGCCGGATGTCCTTCCCAGCTGCTCTCTTCCCCTGTGGAAAGGCAGAGGAAGCCCAAGCCTGCTGCATCGTGTGTGTGTGTGTGTGCAATGCCTACTTCCACTGGTTTACATCACGCTAAAAGTGTTTTCGTCTCCATCCTTTTGCCTGCAGTTGCTTCTCCCCACCATCTCTTCTGTACTCTCCTCACCATTATCAGCCCAGCACATGTTGCTTTTCTTCTTTGGTTGGTTCAGATATGGCTCTACTCTTTTGGTTTTTCTCTTCCCGCGCTTCTTTGCTGGATGGAAATAGCTGAGGCTATAAAAATCTCCTCTGTGTGAGCAGAAAAGATATTCAATTAAAGAGCTTGTGATCAGACTCACTTATCAATTATACCAGAGTTAACTTTTAAAGATATTTGTGTTATATGACTACGATAACAGTCTTGTGGTGAGCTAATGGAAACAATGGAGAGGAAGTATTGTTTTATAGCTATTAAGTCAGTTAAAGTCCTTGAGAGCACCGAGGCAATAGCAATGTCAGTTTATATAGCATTGAGAGAACCTGATCTGGCTGCTACTCTCTTAACTGAAATGTCCAAAGTGGAACATTTCACTGACACTTCCCCACTCCCCAAGAAGCTATTCATAATTATTTCGAGACAAAAGAAAAATACTTTGGCTTTTCTATTATTAAAAAATATCTCGGGTGGGTATGTAAGTCAGGTAAAGTAGGTGTTTGTCCTTCATTTTAATTCTCTTTTTTCAAAGGGTCTCGGATCATGGGATGCCTGTATATCAAGCTGTTTAATCTGGGTGGTAGCATCTTGAAATGTGCTGTTGCTATCTTTAGTTGCCCTGTGTTGCCTTCCCCTTGTAGTAGCACTTGTGTGTAAAGCTTAAGCCCAGATACATATCAACCTCTCCGCATGGCAGTCTCCTACCTTTCCCTAGGTCCCTTTCTGGATTTATTGGCTGGTTTTGGGCTGATCTAAAAACTGCCGTGTAGCTCTGTGCTCCCAAAACTGGGGCCGGTGAGGTCACGCTGGGCCCCCCTCGCACCCGCAGCAGGGTAGCGAAGGTGGCTGGGCTCCCTCCTGACAGTTGTTGGAGGGGTTTGCTTATTAATCATTGAGGACTTGAACCTGGAAAGGTGCTGGATGTCCTGAACTCCTTTTGAGTCAATGAGAGTTCACGGCACTCTTGAGAAATTAGACTTTCTGGAAGTTGGGGCATGTACAATGTTTGTGCTTTTACCTCACAAAGCCACAAAGCTTTTAAGAAAAGAGCATGGAGTGTACTATAAATGAAGTATTCAGAGGGGAAAACAAAAATTTCCTGACTTATTCTTGGCATCAAATATTTAATCATGACATTTGGTCTAAGAAAATGTACAAACTCTCAACATTGCCAATTTATTTTACCCACAAACCAACAACAGACTGATGATGTGCACACAAAGGTTATTTATTTTGAGTGCAGCCAGGGAATGTGAGTATTCCAAATGCTTCCTTGTATCTCCCCATGGGATCTCTGAAATAAGTTGCATAATATTTTTCTGTATTAGAGGATTGTAAGATAGACATGGTAGGTCTCTCTTTTACTTAAATACACTGGTTATGTTTTATCTTTTCTTCTTTGAAGGAAATGGAAGCAGAGAATGAATAGTTTGTGAAAAGTGTTAAATTAAAAAGCATAACTTCAAAGGCCTTTCTAACAGTTTATTCTAAAACTATCGACGAACAGATGATGTTCCAAGCAAAATAACTAATTATGTGGGAGGTTAGGCAAGCATTGATTTAGTTTTTGGTGTCTTGGACTGGTAGATAATTCTTTAATAGCAAAAAAAAATAAAAAAAAGAATACATGACTTAAGTCTCTGGACTGCAGTCCAGGGAGACCCTCTTCTGAGGACAAGTTTATCCATAACATGTAACAATTTTTTTTGGAAAATGACAAAGCCACTTGGATATTTTCTGTGGACCTTGGCTGACTCTAAGACGTTCCCTATTAGAGATTGAGAGCAGGGTTAAAGAAGGATAAGAGAGTGTCGCAATGAAAGTATTTTAGTTCTTTAAATTTTACATTAATTTAGTATAGCATTGCTCTTACAGAATGTAAGAGTATTTATCTGGAATATCAGGCACAGTTTGACAGTGATCGTGTTACTAGGAAAAGCCAATGGGGCTTAGTGGGCCAAACATCATTACTTTATATCATCAGCATATGACAAGGTAAGACTCCAAACACATACCTTTAGCATTTAGCATGTGTAAAAGTGGAGATAAAATTCCTTTCTATGCACTGGAGCACCAAACCCTTTCTCTTTTGGCGAGAGAGTTAGACAAAAGGGGAGCTCTCTGTGCTTACTTATTTTCTGTTTCTTGAGTTCTGGTGTAACTTGTGATACTGTTTCTGCTTAGCCTGTTCTGTGCGTTTGCTGGTGGCAAGTAATTGTGCCAATTCTGAACTGCTCTGGCTAAGCTGCACTCCTGGCCCTAGCTTGTGCAACGGGAGACAGTTCCCTCAACTAGTGCTGACTTTTGGCTGTAGGTTTCTAAGAATTCTTAAGACCAAAACATTGCCAGAGATGTACTTTCTGTAACATGAATTCTGCTTGGGAAAAGCATCTGGACATTCGGGTTTTCTTCATCTGTTATCTCGCACTTATCACTGAACAAGAAGTAGAAATCCTCAGGTTCTCAGTGAAGCTGTTTGTTTTTGAAGCAGTAGACTTGAGTTTGTAGGGTTTTTATAACAGTCTTTGTATACATGTCATGACAGCACAAGTATGTTGTTTATTTGTGACCCTT
Organism: Ardeotis arabs; assembly: GCA_011801015.1. NCBI lineage: Eukaryota > Metazoa > Chordata > Aves > Otidiformes > Otididae > Ardeotis > Ardeotis arabs. The sequence goes on along the minus strand of JAAGAY010013572.1, from coordinate 8,466 downwards.
GTCTTGGCCACTACTGACTTTTTGTACCTGGTTGTCCAGTTGCCATATGCTGTGTTTTTATGTTCCTAATGGATATGCAGTTTGTGGGTTTAATTTCATGAGACAGAACCTGCTTTAAAGTGACTTGTGTTTTGTTTTTTCTAGGAATAACATGCTTGGAAGTACTTGGTAGTGTTGATCACCTATACCCCAGCACGAGAGCTCCAGCTTAATAATTTTCAAACATCTCTCTCAGAACATGGGGGAAAACGATGATGAAAAATACAGTCAAGCTGGCCAGATATTTGAAAACTTTGTACAAGCATCAACATGCAAAGGTACCATTCAGGCCTTTAATATTCTCACTCGCCAACTTGAATTAGATCCGTTAGACAACAGAAACTTTTACACCAAACTGAAGTCAAGAGTGACCACGTGGAAGGCCAAAGCTTTGTGGAATAAGCTTGATAAAAGAGCAAGTCACAAAGAGTATAAACGTGGAAAATCTTGTATGAACACTAAGGTAAGTGGAGTTCAGGTTTGGATTTCATAGCTTAGAATCTTTTAAACTTGTTTTTCTGCAGAAGCAAGGTTTCTACCATCACATGCAATATGTCCATTTGTTTAACTCTCCCTTTAATATACTTTTTGAAACTATGGTTAATACCAACTGATTTTGACAATTTTTCAGGTATTTTTGTTCTGCAAGCTTTGTGGAAACACACAGCACGTAAGAGTGATCCTAAAAGCACCCTGCTTTAAAATCTGCCTCAATGACAGAAAAGTTTTGCGCCCTCTTTAGACATCAGTGTCAATCAGGCTTAAGATGTAAGCTCATGAGGCAGTAGGTTTCATTCATTCCAAGCTTACAAGAACTACTTACTTTATTAAAGAGGACTTTGCAAGGTGCAAATCATAGCATATTCAGCAGGCTCCTCAGTTTGCTGCTTGGTGCATACTGTAAGAGACCAGGGCTGGCCAAATGTGTTTCAACAGCAGTTCCTAAATTGTTCTCTGGAAAGTGCTGCTTGGAGGTCTGGGGATCTGTCTCTGTCACCTAGTGTTGACTCTAGTCGCTAAACAACAGCAAAAGAAAATCCTGCACTATTTATGGATTTAAATACTTTCCTGTAACTGCTTTTTCGCAAGCAGAATGTGGATAATTGCTATGTGGTAGTTACTGAAGGAGATTATCTATATTGTTGTGGAAGAGAGGAAATGATCTTCAGCAGAGCGTGCAGTACTGTATTTTGATAGAGAGAACCACTGAGCATTGGTATAAATCTTGTTGACAAAACTACAAAATACTCTAGTTCATGCAACTTGTTTCATCTAGTTATTACAGAATATTTTTAATAGCTTTGCTTCAGAGCAATTCACTTATTTACTGCCAAGTGACAGCTACAAGTTGCTCCAAGAAGGGTAAGCTTTAAGAAGCTATTTGGCTATATAGAGGTAGAACAGAGAGGAAGGGCACACTAGAGGGTACCTAAACACCAAACTCTAGAGGACTTTCTAATTAAAACTATCACTGAAGTGTTATTTTATGGACTCAGTAGATAGGCAGTGTTGGAAGTCTCTCTTCATGTTTGCATCATTGTATTGAAACTTCTCAAAAGCACTAGGGAGAATACCATCTTACCTTCAGTACATATAGAGGCCTCTGGTTTTATTTATTCATTTTTAATAAGCTCCCAATGATTATTAACTTTTTCTAAGCTAATAAATGTCCTTACTACTGTTTGCTTTAGAAAATGAGGAGTGCCTTTACAGCTATTTGCGCTGTTTTTCTGGCAGCCTCTGTTTTTCTTCTTTCCTTTTCCCCTTCATTTCCCTTTTTTGACCTGTGCTTACTTCCTCCCTTTTGTTCTTTTTAAAAGGCTTTGAACATATGTCATTGAGCATCTTTGTGATGAAGACAGACAGGGAAGGGAAGGAATGGGAATGTGTCTGATGATTAACAAATTATAAGGACATATTCCACATGCACCTCACCTACACATACAGCCCTGGGTCCAGATTTCCATGGTTAGTTTGAGGAAGCATTTGCAACACAAAAAAAGTTCTAAGACCCGTGTGAAATACAAAAATGAAGTCCTTCTCTCTCAAGTGTGAAAAGGCCTGGTTCTGCAAAGTTCTCAAGCGAAGTGATTTTTATATATGGTGAGAAGACTCATGGAAATAATAAAATACAGCCTGTGTAATGCTTTACAAGGTTGCGGAGCAGGAGACTAATCAACACCTTCCACAGTGTTGAAAGTACGGTATTAGTGCTCTTTGAGAACAAAGATTTATTTCTAGTGGCATGATGTAAGTATTTGCAGAAATTAATGGACGTATCTGTGATGCACATATGATCAAATTGCAAATGAATATAAAATGTCTGTGTGTGAACAGAGTGTCTATAGATATTCTGTGAAATACTTGTAGATGTTCATTATGAACCTGGACCATGCCCAGACCTGCACTTCACTGTGTCATCATTGATTTAATGAGAGAAACATGAATCTTCAGATTACTGCAAATGAAAGCAGTAACCACAGTCTGTGGGCTCTGTGGGGATATCTACCAAACATTCCTCACACATGAATCACAGTCTGCTGTGAAAGCCTATCTGTGCAACATGAATGAGAGGAGACACGTTGTGAGAAGCCTGCAGACTCCCTGATCATTGCAGTGGTGTACTCTGATAGCCCCACTTGCAGATAAGGAATTCTCAGAAATGCTGGCAGTCCAGCCAAAATGCCAGTGCAGGGAGATTAGGCTACAATGTACATACCATGGTTTTTGCTTCGGTGCAACTGGTGATTTTAAGTCTGTCTTGCATGTTATGCCAGCTACCATTTTTAGTAGTGAAGCAGGCAAAGAGGAGTTAGCAGGCTCAATCCTGACAGTGTTGCCCAGCGCTCGACTCTGTGGAGTAGCCAGGGGACTGGCTGAGGTAGATCAGCCTGGAGTAAAAATCTTGCTTGTTAAAGCAGGATCACAAAATGAGCTAAGCGTTTTGTTTTTTTTTTTTTTTTTTTTTGCAATTGCAGTTCTGTAAGCAGAGCCAAGGTTGCTAGTAGGCATAATCTTAAAAAAATACACGACTTGAAGGCTTTATGTGAGGTTGTGGCCATGAGCTGCTGAGTCTGCAGCTCACACTTCTTCTTAGATATGGCCTTGCAGTCTGTCTGGCTTCTTACAATCTTTCCAGTCTTTGGAGGAGATAAAGGAGATGAAATGCAATCAGGATCTAAACTACTCCTGGTAGTGTCTTGTCTTTTCTTTTTTTTAACAAATTGAGAATCTGCTGCCTCACCCAAAAACTGTTAATTTTTTTTGTACAATATTTAAGAGCTGAATGCTGAACTTGTTGATTTCTGTGCTTATAAACTCTTCAGCCACACTTAAGTTACTCATTACAATATACAGATTTTATACATAACAGAATGTTCCACTCCAACTAAATAACAATAATCCTGTCTTAACTGCTCTTGAAGAACCTTGCCAAATATGGCTTTCAAAGTTTCTACAATGACATAATTTTAAGCTGAATGAATAAAACTAGTTGAACAATTTTCAAGAAGTTCAAACCCACTGCTATTTCAGAGTTGCCTTACTGTGGACTTTATTTTCCCTTTAATTCTTTGTAGAAGGAAAAAAAAAACCACCCCAAAATAAAATCAAAGTGCTGTAGAAAGTCGTGTACAAAATTGGGGCAGAAATGAACTTGTTTGGAAATTGTAGGAGTCCTCCTGTATGTATGTTAAATCTGTATGAAATATATAGTTCCTTCCATCGCAAACTTGTAAAGTGGGAATGAGTACTGTTCAGAATTGCTGGTTCTGGAGCTGCCATCTGCACAGTTCACCAGTACTGGAGAGAAACAGAAGTTTGTCCCAAGTAGGCAAAACTTGAGAAATCATACTGTGATTTTTGTAAATATGTCTGGAGAAAGAGCACAAATTTATTACCCTGGCAAAGTTTCTCTCTCACTTTCATCTTTTACTAATCAATGCAGACTAGCATGCTCAGAATCTGTAATGATTATTTGTTTCTTCATGGCATGAGGCATAGCTAGACAATTGAAGAAGATTAAAGGTTTAACATATGTTGTTCACCATGCTAGCAGTTTGAAAGTCTCTCTAAATTTTTGAACATGCAAAACATATTACAATGATGAACAAGAATTCACCCAGCTAGTTGCAGAGTGTATTCAATAGCCTTTTAAAGACATATGTGAGTGTCCTGTAAACATTTATTTGAACCTCTCTGTATGGAGTAGATTCTTTACTTGCACTTGATTTACTGGCAGTTTACCTGTGTAAATAATACAAATATGTGCATGCACATATAAATGAGGCTCCCACTGATGTGTGAGATATGTATGTGCATATATATCAGAGGGTAGGACCTGGCTCATGCTGTGTGCCTGAAATTCTGGCTCTGCCATGACTGTAGATTCATGCTTGGGGAGAGCAGAGCTTGCTGTGCACAAAAACATCCCCGACTTACTCTGAAGGGAGGTGTTGATTCTCTAAAACATGCAAATATGGTGTTGTCTTCCCCTTCAAACGTGTATGCTGTTTTTTCAAAACATATGCTTACACTTGAGGAGAACTAAGAAACTTTGTTTGAAGTGCTAATGTGTAATTATCGGCTGCCTTGCTAGACTCCACCATTTCCCTCTGGATGTACCAAGTTTCAGATGTTGTTGTGCATTTTGGGGAGGGCAGTGGCAAATTCCTGTGTACAGTTTTGGTCTTCTGAGCATTGTCCCTGTTGTAGACCCCACCTTGGGCACCGTTCCTGGGCAGAGGACTTGTACAGTCTGAGCTGTGGTTTCAAGGCCGAACTGGACAACATTAGTGTAAAGCAAGTAAATAACATTAAGTTAGAAGTTTTGAGTGCTGTGTGTATAAATACATAGATATGTGCATTTCTAGGTATATGTGTATACAGAATCATATAAATTCCTGAAAAACAAATTAAAGGATCTTGAGCTCGATCTCTGTTGGTCCTTCTGGTTTTCCTTGTTCCTGGACTTGGCCTTTCAAAACTTGTTTTATAGTAGATTAGGTTCCCTTCCAAAAAATCCTGTTGGGAAACTTATTGCAAGAGAATGACTCTAAAATTTTTTTATGACTATGGCTTACATAAAAACCACAGTGGCTCTTTTTGGTAGCATCGTATGCTGTCAGTCCTACCCAGACTCAGTGGCGTTGGCATCTCTGCTGTTGGGAGGGCTCCACGGGCTCCTCTGGTGAGGTGACGCTTTAGCCGAGGCAGCGTTCTGGAGACAGTGTGGCCGGAGGAGAGTTTGGGGGCCACGGTGTGAGTCAGCTGCGGAGGAGCCCTGGGTCAGAAATGGGGATGGATGCTGAAGGCTTTGTGACTGACTCAGCACTGGCGCTGAGCCTCGTCTCCCTGTGCTAACCGCGCTGGTGTACCCACAAATGATAAAACGGAATGGTCTTCATCTGCCAAACCCTTTCTGCTCCTTTTCATATTGTCGCTGTTTCCAAAGACTATCAAATGAATGCTTTGGGAGTTCGTAAGCCTGCTTTGCCTGGTGTTCTCCTTCCTACAGAGCTGAAAACGGGAGAGGTACACCTGGGCCATGCTGGGTGCTGCCATGTTACCACGTTACCACAGGGTAATCAGCAGGATGAGGAATGGAAACCAGGTCTCTCTCCTTGTTATTAGGTAGAAATTGGGCTTCCTACCAGTCCTCAGTTGTTTACAAACATCCTAATCTGCAGTCCTGCCCCGCACAGTAAATGAGGCAGGTTAGCTTCTGGATGTCTTTCTCCCCCCTCTCTCCACCTTCCTCTGTAGCACTAAACAAATTCTTGTCTCTTAATTAGGCAAATCGTCCAGCATGTATAAACCTGCTGGCATTGTGACTGAATTTCCTCCTGAAGTGTTGGCATTTGTTGATCTTTCAGAGACAACTTGGATTTTCAGCCAGGTTTCTCCTGTGCTGTGTATACTGGTACAGAAGCTAGTGAGTTTGTGTGTTCAAGTGTCGTGATTGATTGTGTCCCTTGAGACAAATATTTTTTTGGAAGAGAATAATTGAATTTTAAGATCAAAGAAGGGAATGCCAGTTGTGCTCCAACTCAAAAATATCCTTAATATAATGAAAACTTTAACATGTTTATTTTATAAAGAGTGAATATCCAGATGGCACATCCCTTTTGCTAGACATACTAATCTCTTCAAAATAATTGTTGAAATGGGGAGATTTCCAAACCTGATAATAAGGTTTTATAATGAACACACCAAACTTATCTTGGATAGCATTGCTAATTCTCTTATTATAATATAAATGCATTCCTGTGAAGGTCATAAAGCTTGAAACTAGAAGTTGACTACCATAGGAAGCTTAGTGAATGAAAGGTGGTGACTTTTCACAAGAAGACATTCAGCTGTATTTTTGTTGTTGTTTCTTTTTAATTCAAACACACAGTGCTTGGATAGCAGAATCCAGAACCTATTGAGGTACTGTGAGTATCAAGAACTCTGTATTCTACTGACTTTTTAAATGGCATCTAGGTGTGTTTGGTACATTTGAGAGACAAGCTGTTTATTTTGGTATCTATGCTTTGCTTTTGCCTTTTAGGATGGGGCACCTAAAGCCTTGCAGTGCATTTCCATTGTAAATTTATTTTAAAGAATTTCAATAAGTAACTTTTAACAGAGTTATTTCAAAGTAGTAGAAGATGGGACTAGTGGGAATGAGCGGTAAGAAAGATTTTGTTTGAGACGAGGGGAGAAGCAGCAAATCACCTATGAACATGCAGTGAAACCACAGTTGTTGAACATTTTCTATGCATTTTTTTCTCTAAGAATTTTTAGAGAGGCGATATGGAGAAGCCTGGGTGATGACAGGGCACACAGCAGACAGAGTTCTTTGAAAACAAAACAAAGTACTTGACTCTTTGAGCAGTGTTTTAAACTGAGATTGGGCCAAATTACATCAGCAAACGCAAATGTTTGGCATGTGGTTTGGTAATGAAATCACTTTATTTTTGTTATCCTGCAGACATTTCCACAAACACACAATTTTTCACATTTATCAGTCCTGAAAAGCAATGAAGTCCAGCCAAAGTAACGTAATCAGACAGCCTAAATAAGACTTTCGGGCATTTGGGAATTTTAAAATTTTTGGCTTGCAAGATAACAGTAGCTTTACATGGAATCATAGAATGGTTAGAGTTGGAAGGGATCTTCAAAGGTCATCTAGTCCAACCCCCCTCCAAGGAACAGGGACATCCCCGACCAGATCACATTGCTCAGAGCCTCATCCAGCCTGGCCCTGAACGTTTCCAGGCATGGGGCATCCACCACCTCTCTGGGCATCCTGTTCCAATGTTCTACAACTCTCATTGTGAAAAATTTTTTCCTAGTATCCAATCTAAATCTACCTCCCTCTATTTTAAAACCATTACCCCTCGTCCTATCACAACAGGCCCTACTGAACAGTCTCTCCCCATCCTTCTTGTAGGCCCCTTTGAGGTACTGGAAGGCCGCTATCAGGTCTCCCCGGAGCCTCCTCTTCTCCAGGCTGAACAGCCCCAGCTCTCTCAGCCTGTCCTCATAGGAAAGGTGCTCCAGCCCTCTTATCATCTTCGTGGCCCTCCTCTGGACCTTCTCCAGCTGGTCCGTGTCCTTCTTATGTTGGGGGCTCCAGAACTGGACACAGTACTCCAGGTGGAGTCTCACCAGGGCACAGTAGAGGGGGAGAATCACCTCCCTCAACGTGCTGGCCACATTTCTCTTGATGCAGCCCAGGATGCGGTCGGCCTTCTGGGCCGCAAGGGCGCATTGCTGGCTCATGTTGAGCTTCTCATCCACCATCACTCCCAAGTCCTTCTCCTCAGGGCTGCTCTCGATCCATTCTCCACCCAGCCTGTATTTGTGCCTGGGATTGCCATGACCCATGTGCAGGACCTTGCACTTGGCCTGGTTGAACTTCATGAGGTTGGCATGGGCCCACCTCTCCAGCCTGTCCAGGTCCCTCTGGATGGCATCCCTCCCTTGCAGCGTCTCGACAGCACCACACAGCTTGGTGTCATTGGCGAACTTGCTGAGGGTGCACTTTATCCCACTGTCCATGTCGCCAACAAAGATGTTGAACAGGGCCGGGCCCAACACGGAGCCCTGAGGGATGCCACTCGTCACCGGTCTCCACTTGGGCATAGAGCCGTTGATCACCACTCTCTGAGTATGGCCATCCAGCCAACTCCTTATCCACCGAGTGGTCCATCCATCAAACCCATGCTTCTCTAGTTTAGAGAGAAGGATGTCGTGCGGGACAGTGTCAAAAGCTTTGCACAAGTCCAGGTAAATGCCATCCGTTGCTCGTCCCTTGTCCACCGATGCTGTCACCCCATCATAGAAGGCCACCAAATTGGTCAGGCACGATCTGCCCTTGGTGAAGCCATGTTGACTGTCACCAACCACCTCCTTGCTCTCCATGTGCCTTAGCATGGTTTC
>JAAGAY010013571.1:0-38932 GCA_011801015.1 Ardeotis arabs | reverse complement strand
GAGCCTGTGAATTTCTCTAGGGGATCAGGCATTGTTCCTCACTCAGAAGCGATTGTTGGTTTTTCACCTCAGAGCTTTCTCAATTCTCACATCAGAGCAACAAACAGAACAGGAGCTCTCACAAAGCAGGCACAGCAGCTGAACTTCTGTTCACAGAAGTCTCTGACATTATTCTCCTCCCCTACCAACTACCCATCTTCCACGCTCTGTTTAATGAGATTAGGGAATATAAGCAAATATGTAACATTGGACTGTTGTGAACATGTGTGAGAAAAATTTAGAAGCCAATTGAAATATCCTGTGTACGTGGAGAATTTTCAGCTATGGCTCACTGCAGAAGCCTTGATTAGCTAGATATGATTGCAATCACTAATTCTCTTTTTTAGAGTCATATGACTGCCCAGGAAATTTCAATGACAAAAGCAAACAGGCTGAGTGTGCTCCATGATTGTTTCACTAAACTAATACTGAAAAGCCTTCCTAAATACTGTATTTGCCCATAACTCACACAAGGAATTTAATGCTTTAGAACTATTTGTCTTTATTTAATAATAATTGGTTTATAGGATTTTTCTTCGTTATTTTGAAATGGTATACAGTATAAAACTGCTTGTAGAACTTTTGTACAACTTATATTTAATTAAATAGTATGCCAAAAGACCTTCTAGAAACCTGAAAACAACTCAAACACCTAATAGCTACTTGGTTATTGGCAAAAAGTACATTTCTCCAAATTAATTTATTTAATGTATTGCACATACTTTACACTGCAAGGCATCTACATGTCTACCCTTCAGCTCACTGCCTTTTACGCTGTTGAAAGGAGACTGTATCCATAAACTGGACTTTCTGGTTTTGGATTGGTCTTTGACAACTGGGACCTGGATTACTTGCTATAGTCCATTGAGTTAGGCTGCTATTGAAAACCATGTAACATTGTTTTTCTCTGGCATACACATTATAATAAAAACTGGTTCAGAGAGAACCTCAGCAAAAACTAGGAATTAATTGGTCACCATACAGACACAAATACGAGACAAAGGACCTGATGCAGTCTGTCATAAAGGAAAGATCAGATTTGCTAATGGCATTTACTGCTATGCAAAATTAAGGATTTAGATGCAAGTTAATTGCATCTGATGTTTCATCTATTTCATTGCAGAAACTCTTCATGTACTCTGCCTTAGAAGAGCACCACTATAGAAAATGATGTTATCTTTCTTTTGATGCATCACCAGAAATTGAAAATGGCTTTTTGTATAGTCTGTTGGGGAACCAACATATTTTCCATAATTTTTTCATCCTTTGTTTCCCCAAAAATGGATTTTCTTATTTATGTTGGAGCTATCATATATTTTAGTTCACAGTAGCCTGGCACACTGAAATGCTGCTGGGCACGTCTATTTCTTTTGCTCTCTGCTATTTAGATTTTGCATTATATAGCCATTCATCTCCTAGTGTGCAAGTCTTCATCATTTCCATCTGTAAAATCTATTAATAATTTTTAGTTTTACTTTGACATCAACCCTTTTTCTTACCACGGGTGGTAAATCTTAATTAGAAATAAAAATCTAAAAATCTACTCAAGATTGTTTTAAGTTAGTCTATAACATTTTGTTTCATGTCAAGAGGAACATATCTGTTTAATTACTCTTTTTCTATTTTTACAGTTGGAGCAGTATCCAAAAAAAATACTGCTCCTGCAACAAAATACAGCAAGTAGAAAAAAATGCTCTTCCAAAATATTTCTTCCAAACACACTCTCTCTTCAGAATAGCTATCTTATTACTAGCTCTTGAATGAAACTAGACTTGAGCCAGATGCATTTTTCTTATTTAAATGCAGGCTTGCATAAAGAATTATTATCTGCCTACATTTGTAGAGAAAACATAGTCCTCAGTATGAGCAACCAGAGCTGTAAGCCACTGCCTGTGATTCAGATAGAAAGGTTTCCCTTAGCACGGGCTAGCACTGACGCAAGACATTGCTAAGATGTTGAGAGCTGGTTACATATTCTTCTCCCTGCCTGGATGTGAGATTCCAGCCTAATACCATATGGAGGTTTACATTTCTAGAAGTTAGACATTGCATTCAGTAGTCCTTCAGGGATATTGTTAAGGCGTTCTACATTGCTCTTCCTCTTTCACAGAAGAGCAATGGAAGGAAGAGAATGCAACAGCATCCTAGGCAGGTTTGGGCATATAACAAAACTTATGTCTTCAAATCGCAGCTCTACTCGGCAAAAAAAGCCTAGGAGAAAGACTGGATCCCAGTCGTGATGTCATGCAAGTGTCCTCAAAACTTGCAGCAAGATGTAACAGAGAGAAAAAAAAATGGAGTTAATCAAAACAATTGGAAGATACAATCTTGATGTTTCCTGTATTTTGCTATCTTAAATTCTAACACAGGTGTTAATAATATATTTACCATTATTAACATCTTAATTTCACATGAACATTCATCTTTCATTAGGGATGTTTTTTATTCATCCTTCCATACCTGTAGCTATGGTTAGCGGGGGACTCAACAGCTCTCACAGTACCCAACGCCAAAGTACAGTAGTCAAAAGCAGGAGGCAGGGATCTGCAGTGGCTGATGTAGCAGCAGATAATTCAAGGCATCATTCTGAACAAAATGCCTTCCAACAACCAGCTTCAGCCAGAGGGTCTTTATCGAGTAAGGATAGTGGGAGAATGCCTAAACCCCTGTGGTTGTAACAATACGACGACATTTTTCCTAAGAGTCTTTTGGGTTATTTACATTTCTTTGCAATACATTAGTTTTTCTCCAGCTTCTTCACACAGAAGGGATAGTAGGGACTGTACACAAGTAATGGTTAGAAGCTCCCACTCCCTGAATCTCTCACTGCTGTGATGAGGTACTTAAAGTGGAGCAAAAAAGTTAGACCCATGATGCTGCAGTGCCACTCCCAGTGGGTTTCTGAGAGGTGTAGTTCTCCTCTCTTACAGAAAAAAAAAACCCTAAAATATGCCAAGAGAAGACCATCTCCTTACCAGCTACCATTGCTAGAAGGGCCCTTGAGCACCTTTGAGTTCATTTATGCTGCTGATATTGGCAAGGCTTTGTTTTCCTCTTACTGGTGATTGTTGCTATTTTAGGAGAAAGGCTGTTTGAAACAAAAGCACCTGTAATCACTGACACTTCATAAAGTGCCTTCAGGCACCAAAGCAGCTGAACAATGGATGCCTCCTCATATATTTGCATATATTGGGTCTCTTTATTCAGAGGAAAAGTTATTAGACATACGTAATGTTTGAGAATGCCAATAAAGATAAGTGCATGATATATTTAAATTCGCCTTCCCCCCTCAGTAATACTGCTTGGAATGGGTATTTTTTAATATAGCATAAACAGAAAGTTCAACAAGACTAGGCTGTCATGTTAAAAAATAGAAGTATATGAACAACTAAGGTTATAGCAGCACATCCTACAAATAACAGCTCAGGCTGGTAGATGTCCAGACATGGTCCCTAGTGCATCAACTTTTCCACCACTGGTAATATTGGATATACAGCCTCAGATCCCAGGTACTACCCTGAAAACTCTTAAGTCTCTCTCACTAAAATGATACACTTTTTAAATGGCAACTTCCTCCCACCTCCTCCCCCCAAGGAGCAACATATTTTTGTTTTATTGCTGACCTTCTCCCTCTACAAGTTGTCCATTTATCATCAGATCATTGTATAGAAAAAGGAAACTGTAACAGGTCACAAGTTCTCTAAAAGCAAATGTTCTTAAATTATCCCCTTCACCAAATAGCATCTCCAAGAGCTGCAAAAGGTAGCAGCACCCAGAATAAGACTGCCAAATTAATTGTGGTGTTGAGTATCTCTCACTACTATAAGTTGGGAAATACTTTATTTGGTAAACTTTGGTTAACCTAAAGTTATTCTTTTTATATCTCGATGAACTTCAGAAATCACAATCCTCTGAACTACTATAAGATTAAATAGAAAGGTGAGGAGAAAAATACAGCATTAAATAGTCTTATGTGTCAAACAGTCTCTCTTAAATGAACACTCTAATTACAAATACGTAAAACATTCATCAACTTTTACAAAAAAGAAACTGGAAAATTGTAGCCAATATATATCATAGATCTCACACAGCCTATAAAAGCATTACCATTTGTAGTTATAATTAAAAGCATACAGGATTTATGCAATTAATTTCACTGTGAACATACAAAGAATTTGTATTTTTCTTTAGGAATATTAGCTCATGCTATATCCAAGTTAAAATCAAAGAAACATGAGTCTTTGGGGATATTACCAGTTTCCCATGTTATAAAAACAAATGACCCTAGATTTCTTTCAAAACTACATTTCATCTTTGAAAAAGGTCGGCAATAAAAGTGGGAAAACATTGGCATTTTATAGAAGGTACTTTGTGTCACTCCAACTTGATTTTTAAAAAACAAAAAAATTAATTCATAAGTAAAATATAAAAAAGTTTCTTTGCATTGTTTTCACATAATTTGTTCAACCTGATGCACACAGAGTTTTTATTCTTTAGCACAAGAGGATTGTTTGCAGCTTCTTCCCAGTACAGCTTAACCTAAGAAAACTGAAGACTACTGCTGGAACCTGTCCTGAATGTGTTTGATGTTCAAGCTTATTTTTCTTTGAATGGCCAAATAGTTTAGGTCATTCTGCTAGACAAAAATAAGAAGATAAACCTGGAAGGAACAGCCCAGGGAGTGCAAGCAATTCTATCTTTTAAACTTCTACGCTGATCACCGGTCCTTTCACAAGTCACCACTGACCCATTGTAAAACTAACCAGTTTTTTTTTCTCCTTCTGCTGGTCTTGGCAGGTTGCTCCAGAACCCTGTCTGTCTCATGGTGAGAAACCTTCTCCCAAGCCAAATATATTCAGGGACAGTTACATTCATTTTGGTCTTGTGCTACCACTGCCCTTTAGCTGAAACAGCTATTTCACTTCCTTCTCCGATGCCTGCTCCTGAAGGAGTAATCACACTCCTCAGCCTTAATTGTACTACACTTAAGCCAAGATCTTTTTGTCCCCTCTGCATTTTCTTAATTAACCTAGCTCTAGCTGTCCCAGTTCAAATTCATTTTCCATGAATGCAGCTAAACGAAACCATGAGGTGAGGTCTCTCTGCTCTCCTGTATGACATTGTGAACGCTCTTCTATCTCTACCAAAATGCACTGTTTCCCACCAGCTAATACCACAGCCTGATTTACATACACTCAACATGCAAGTACCTCTGATACATGGGGTCCTAGCAGGTCTTTTTTTTCTTACTTGTTAATTTGTGATTGAAGTGCGCACCTGAGTGCAGAAACTGGTAGCCTGTAAGGCTAAACAAAACAGGTGCCAGGACTTCCCTATCCCTAAAGCCACGTACACACTACACAGCACTGGAGTCTAAGATTGGGCATATTTTGTACCTAGTTGGCCCAAGGACATGATGATAATGACAACAATGACTATCATTGATACTATTAGCATTATTACTGTTGTTGTTGGGGGGGATTTTTTCAGAGTATCTGAAATAATGAGAACCCCATGTTGTAGCCCATACCTGTAGTATTTTTATGCTACGAAATGGAAGTGCAGCTCAAGGGTACAGTATGAAAACACATGGGAATGTTTGAAAGTGCAAAGCCTGTCAGTGTTAGGTGGTGCCAACACTGATGTCTTGTCCAAACTGGCTTTCAGGAATGGTGTTTGGAGCACACTATTCCCTGAGCCATACCTGGCCATTGCCTTGAAGAGGGCTAGTTAGCATGGCCTAAAAACACATCAGGGAGAATGCTAAACATTAGGAACTGTACTAAAAATTAAGCAGTACAATCTGTAGTCACTGTCCAAACTCATGACCTATTCTCCATTTTACTTAGCAGTCTACATGTAACCTACAGGAATGATCCTGCATTTTTAAAACTGAATTTCATTACATTTCTGTTATTATAATCTTCAAGTTCATCTGGTTCTTCCCATCTCACAATCTCCATCTTTTTTCTGTTGACAGTCCCTCCTAAATTTGTGTTCACTGCAACAGCAGAGTACTACAACTTGCTGCAATATTATTAATGAAAATACAGCTCCATTAACTTCTTAATCTTTGAGAAATCCTAGTTTCTTACCCCTCAAGTCAGTATTTTCTTTTTCAATACAATCCATTGTCACGTCCCATTAGCCAGCTCTTCTGCTTCCTAATATTTCGCATACTAAGTCCCATCTTCCCCAGTTTTGTAAATAGTTTTTGTCATTCCTCTCTAAAAATAATTTGATATGCTTCAATATTATTCTTGTTGTTGTGGATTCCTTCAAGATTATTAATCCCAAACTGACAATCTTATTTGCAGATTTCCTCAGAAATCTGGGTTATAACTATACAGTTCTCCAGAACTGAGCACATTAAGCTGTCAAAACTCAGATGCAGTAATTCCCATTCTCACATACAGTTCCTTGTGCTTAAGCTCAGCACAGCCTTGTAGTGTAGAAAATCCAGTTCTTCATTACTCCTTTATGAACAGAGTTGAAAAACTTCTTTCTAAAGTTTTATAAGGATTTAAAAGTAGTGTAAAAGTGCCAAAATATGAGTCCTTTACAGTACTATGATTTTAGTTTTATTACACCTTCCTCGTGGAGTCTCTTCAGTGCTGCCTTAATACTCTTAAATTAAATAGTTATTTAAATGTATGCTTTGGTTCAGAACCTCACAATAATGGTAATGTATGTTCACAGCAATTAAGAGACAAAACTTTTTGAGCTTTTCAAATCCTGACCCTACTGATGGGCTGCTAATGAGTTCAAATAATAGTTAAAAAAATAACAAAATTGAACTTCATTTTGACTTTACATTTATATTGATATCATTTTAAGCATGCTTTAATGAAACAGCTGTAATATCTAGTAGCAAGGAAGTATTTAGGTTCAAGAATTCTTGATTTGATTGAAAGTGTTCTCTCCCTTAAAAGTAAGTGGTATCTAACCATCATACTATCAATTCTTTATAGCCTGTTGCTGAAAGGCATAATATTTTCTTTCCATCACTTAGGTTTTGAAGAATTAGATGATTACAGTATTTTTTTTCAGTAAACATTCTACTTCAGAACAAACTTCTCAGCTATTCTCCCCAGCTACTTCCAAGACCTCCTAAATTTGATGTATCTTTAATTCAAGTAATTGAAGAAACAGAAGGTGAAATACAGCCTGTCAGAGTGAGAGAGCAGATAGGTCATATACTGATAGAGGTGTTTTACATCTGGGAGCTTGCCAAAGATCACTGGCCACAATGAAGTGGTATGTTCCTGATTCACTGGGAGATGTACTCCACTTTCTAGCTGTTCAGACAGGTTATTTATTTTCAGTTATTTGCTTTGTGGAAAAAAAAATAATAGTCATATTTGTTCCATTTTTCCTATGAGAGAAATGGGTTCAAAGGTGGCATGTCTCCAAGAAGCGCTCCTCTCCTCCAGCAGCTTTCAAATTGGGACACCAGATTAAGTGACACTTTCTTACTATCCTAAACACATTTGTGCCTGACACATTCCACAAGAGACTACACAAAGGTGAATTTTAAAAGTTTTCTGCCTCTAGTTATGTGGTGGGGCTTTGTTTGTTTTGTTGTTTTATTATTTTTTTTTTCCTAACAGGAGGAGAGGATTTGTTTTTTCTTCATTGAGATGTATAAAAATCTCTATAAGAATATTTATTTTCTTTTCTTCGCCTCTTGTTTTCTCAATTAGAAGACAGAGCATAACAAAAAGAATATTCTGATTAGTATTCCACAAAACAACCAGCCCTCCAAGCTCATTCTCCTCTCAACAGCTGAAAGAAAAAGATAGGAGCTTGAGCCTTTTTATGATAAAAAGGTGTCTTTCTGTGCAGTCTAAGAAGCAGTTTATTTATTATTTGTACAGTCTTCCATTTATTCCAGCAGCCCCTTTGACTGTAAGAACTACTAACACCTGCAAGACTAACACAAAAGCTGACTTTTAAAAGTTGTTCTTGGTCCCTCCTTTGCCAGTACCTTTTGACCCAGCTTCCTCCGTCTCTCTGGAATTAAATGAAAGCCATATGCTGAAAACATGTAATTTGAACGCTCTTCCAACATTAGAGACCTTACGACTTGCACTGACCAAAAAATGCTTAGAGGAAAAAAATATCTACTGTGGTATCATCTTTTCAGAAGCACTGCATACATCCTGACCTACTGCTAGTATGTAGATACACAGAAAAATTGTTTATGGAGACAAACCTACCAAGTAACCTGATGGAGGTTCCTCCTCCTCTCACAAAGACAGTTAATTGTAGGATTCGTTTGAAGAAGAAAAAATATTCCCACATTTATACAGAGAGAGGTAAAAACAGTCTATGGTCTGACCGAGAATATCCATGTAGACAGAACCTTGCAGACCTTGTAGACACTGCACCTTGCCAGATTTATTTTCTGACATCAGATGCAAAGCAAGTATGTGTGAGCATGCAGTTTGCACAGGAGAAACACTTTACGAGAAAAGAACAACCAACAAATGCTTCAGTATCTTCCATCTTAACAATACAGTCCAACAGCACAATGATTTCTGAGAAGTATAAACACATTCTCACACAAAAGAACCCAGGAAATTGATCCTTTTATACCAGAAGGCTCTGGTCAAACCGAAATCCCTCATTTTCAGGATGGATTCAATCATAAACAAACTCCTAAAAACAAGTCATACAAGAATGAGTTGTGGCTTATAGAAGGGAGACATTTTAGGTCTGCTCCGTATATCATAAAATTAAATTTCATTTTAAAAAAAAAAGCCATATTCTGTAGAAAATGGAAAGTAAACTCCTATCAAGTGCATAAACACTTATTCTTTTAAGTGCCATTACTACATTTTTGCACATAAACTCCACTTCTACTAGAAGTGGTGGTCATGCTGGTGATAGTCTTCTCAGAAGTTTTATCATCTGCCTCAATTTTTAAAGAACATTAACAACTTCCATGTTCCAAATACAACAAGTGAATGCAATTTCGAAAAACAAACTTTTTTTTTTTCCTCAAAGGTATGACTAGAGAATATGAGAGCTTCCTTATATAGGTTGGTGTTAATGAGTTTGCATAAATATCTGTTATTATCACCTACAATTCTTCCTCCGTGGTTCACTGTATTTTAGCTACAGTTTCCAACCTGCTGAGAATGGATGCAGGTTCACTTCCCCAGAAGGTGATCAAAACCTCTCATTTTCATTCAGTGGAAGCTTTTCTCACAGATGACTTTTTGCCTGAATGCCCTTCTCTAAAATCTCAGTAAGGCTTTTCACAGGCAAAATTATCTTTTACCCATTTTTAATTTCTTTTCTTTTAATTAATAACTCAGGATATAATTGCAATACATTTCAGAGACTGCAATTATAGTTTAGTAAATGACGCAGGGCATTTAAAGGCAAAGTGCCCTAGGTTTTCAAGTACTCTGCATTATTTGCATACTCTTTGACATGCTTTGTGGCTTAGTCTGATGTGGCTTTTCTAATTAGAAATAAACACAAGTTAATAATTCAGGAGGCAATGGGAAAGGGAGAGTCAGAAAAAATATACCTATTTCGCAGTTACATCTTCATTCTATGCAGTAATTTAGATATAATTTATCCTTTTTTTTCTTCACAAATAGACAAAGAATTAGAGTAAGACTGAAAAGGGGAAAAAAATAAATGAGAAAATTTACAAATATTAAGGCAGAAAAAAAACCCTTCTGTTAATATTTATTTAAGAGTCTATATATCACCCCAGTCCACACTGGCTTTTCTGAGCAATAACCTTGTAGTGTTCTTCCATAGGGAACAATAAACACAATTAGTTAACCAGATGATTCAGGAAAGAAAAATTTGATAAGGATATCAGCCAAGTTGTAAATGGAATCTGCATGAGTCATTTCTCACTTAAGAAAGTCTATGGTGTCATTTCATTAGTCATTTCCTAATATTTTGGGACTGTCTAACTTCAGTGGGGATAATTACTTGGAAAACAAAGTACAATCAAATTATCTAGGAACAAAGTCAGATCTCCATATAACCCAAAGACTTTATTAAATCAAACAACTCTTCAGCTGCTGTCTTGCGGAAGCTCAGAAAAGATAAGGAAGCTGCATGCATGCAAAGATTTTGACGCACTTCATAGTACTGAGCAGGAAATGCTTAAATAGTCATCCTAGTGAATAAATTCTGGTTTAGAGCATGTAATTTAGCCTCCGCTTTCAAACTGTACTATTTTCCAAAATAAGTCACGACCAGAACTTTGAAGGTCTTTGCATGCTCACTGCTAGACAGGTATCTCAAGACCTTAAAATGACTAACTTTGATATCAAGTCCTCCTGAAAATACGACCTCTCCCTACTTTAGACTATTGCTGAAGTCAGCAATTTTTACAACAAATATTTTTTTGTGATGAATCATGCTCTGAATGAGGAGAAAATTAAGAAGCAGAATCAAGTTACTAAGGAAAATCATTAGGAATCTGATGAAAAAGTTCTTTTTATTATTAGTAGCAATCACTGGATAGGAAAGGATATTATCCACTTTTTGCAGTTCTCTACTTACTGTTCCTGTAAAACTTATCTTCAAATACTGATTTTTCAACTATTATCCAAATAAATTTCTAATTGTTCTTACTAAATGTGTGTACATTAGCAAGCTAAGGGTTCTGCAAAGAATGCAGTGTCTTCAATTCTTGCTGTACATGTATTTTGGATGTGTTAAGTTTTATTTATTTGACTACTACTTCCTTTTTATTTTCATATGTTTAGTATTGTGTGTTCTTAGGTGTCTTGCTAGAACGGGCCCTCAAGGAATAACCATTATTCACTTGGTCCTCACATTCTCACCACTAATTTAGTAATCTCAAAATAGAGAACTGCAAGGTACAGTTAGTTATGTTCAGCACTATGCATATTATTCAGTCTAAAGAAACTTCACAGTAATATACCAGAGCCTTCAAAGAGCTCTGTTTCACTTTTTTTTTCTTTGTTTTGATACTCTCATTTAACAAAGAACATTTCAAATGCATTGACTTCAAATTCACAGCTGCGAGGACTACTACAGAAAAGCCCCAACCACCAAGTGCCTACCTTATGCTTCAACTAGGAGACTTTCTCTTGCTAAATTCTCATGGAACTTTTAATGAAGTATTTGGTTCAGAAGGTGGTCAAAAGTGGTTGGCATTTTCACAGTGAGAGAACAATCCCCAATTCCAGTAAATGGAAACTATTTGCTGTATGTGCTCATCTTCCTAGCACCTGTGGGAGCTGCTACCAAAGCAGATGGTCAAGAGGAGGATGAAACAAAGACGGATGAAGGAAAGGAGGAACCAGACGGACAAGCCAGGATGGTATTCATCTAATTCTTCCCGGTTCTTTTTTTCCTGTTTCCTTCCTTCTGTCTCTCTGTCTGTTCCAGTCTGAAAATCAGCTGCCCTTCTTCACAACATTTTACAGTTTTACAAGCAAACTAAAGTAACATTCTGCTTTTATGGAGTCCCAAACAGTGAGCAAAATAAACGTTAATTTATAATAGCAAAAATGCTAAAAAATATGTGTTTAAGCCTGCAATAAAATGGCTTTCTGATTATGTGATTCTCCCATAACCTAAGCACAAAATTATTTCACAACAACTCAAAGACATTTCTGAATTTATCTTCCTCAATTTCTAATTATCCCTGTATTTTACTGCTGTTTCTCAACTCACTCCTGAAACCTGTTCTAATACACACGTAAACCATTACTAAAAAGCATATAATTAGACTTAAATCAATAGCTGGATATCTGGCTTGTGCAGTGGCAAAAGGCAGGCAATTTCACAGAAATAGCCCCTGAGGAATATCCTCTGCTGCTCTACGAGGTTTTAGATTTTACTTTCTGCATTTTGACTGATTAATACAAAATGTACCTTGGCATTTTTGCTGCTTATAATGCAAACGTTTGCAACGCTCAGCAAGATACACTTACATTTGCCCAATATTTTTAATACAAACACTGCCTTAAATTTTCTGAATTACAGCAGCAGATTTTTATTAGGCTCTTTTTCCCCTCGGTTGGTAAAAGCAGTAGCTATTTAATGTTTTTTAATGAGAATTAGAAATCTGTTTATTTGATTTAATCAGCTCATTAAGCATTCTCTTTGTACCTCTAATCCCTTGAATGGGGATGTCAAGGCATGTGATAGCACACAGCCATGACAATAATCTCAGGAGGTTTTCCATTGCTGCCATTTATAATAAGTAATACATTTGAGGGCTAAAGAGACAGCTATACTCATTACAGGAGAAACCTACTCCTCCCCACGCATAAGAGCAGCAGCTGGCTTTGGGCAAGGAATTATGGAGGCCTTTAAGGTACAGAACTCATGTTCAAAGTGGGAGTGGTCCTGCCACTCCTTCACCTCTTTTTCTTCAGCCAGTAGACTAAGGAGGAAATGATAGCTACCATCTTACTCAGTTTACCTCCGTAGCATCCTTCTGCTATATCACATTCAGAGGTTGCCATGGAGCCACCACTCTACTCTGCCACTGGGAATGAGTACTATGAGACCCACCAGGAAAAAGAGCATTCCATACGTGTGGCCAGCCGGTTGAGGGAGGTGATTCTGCCCCTCTACTCTACCCTGGTGAGACCCCACCTGGAGTACTGTGTCCAGTTCTGGAGCCCCCAACATAAGAAGGACATGGACCAGCTGGAGAAGGTCCAGAGGAGGGCCACAAAGATGACAGGAGGGCTGGAGCACCTCTCCTATGAGGACAGGCTGAGAGAGTCAGGGCTGTTAAACCTGGAGAAGAGGAGGCTCCAAGGAGACCTTATAGCGGCCTTCCAGTACCTCAAGGGGGCCTACAGGAAAGACAGGGAGAGACTCTTCAGCAGGGCCTGTTGTGACAGGACTAAGGGTAATGGTCTCAAAATAGAGGGAGGTAGATTTAGATTAGATATTAGGAAAAAAAATTTTACCATGAGGGTTGTGGAACACTGGAACAGGTTGCCCAGAGAGGTGGTGGATGCCCCATCCTTGGAAACGTTCAAGGCCAGGTTGGATGAGGCTCTGAGCAACCTGATCTGGTTGGAGATGTCCCTGCTCCTTGCAGGGGCGTTGGACTAAATGACCTTTGAAGGTCCCTTCCAACCCTAACCATTCTATGATTCTATATCCAGTTACGGATAGCTTTCAGCATATACATGCATGTGGTATATATAGCATTAGACTCTGAATGAATGTCTGTATGCATAAAAAGCATGCCCATTTTTACCTCAGAATTGAACACCTTCAATTAGCCATGCCTGCAAAAGAAACTCTTTTCAGAGGTGTTGAGTAATGGCTCTAGCAAAGGCTGCCAGAACCTCAATCAGGACACATCTATTTTAGCTGGGTCAGTATCATTTTAGTTTCTTGCACTCAGAAATGAATACACATACCTACAAAGCTAGGTTAGAGAAAAACATGCTGCAACAGCAAAGAAAATTTTCCATCTGGAGATGCAAACATAAGCTGTCTCACTTATCTTATTATATATAAAATGTTTGGCTTTTTTTTAAACAAAGTTTCCTCCCACTCCAGTCTCCCATTCACTTCAATCATTTTTCCCTATACTTACCCTGCTTTTCTTTACGAACTCATCAGTGCCTGAAGTTGGACTTTATGATGAAAAAAAAAAAATCCAGCAACATGCTGCAAAGGATTGTGCAATGCTCACTAGTATTAATTTGAATGAGGTGTCCACTCAACAAGTCAGGTAAAATGAGTCAATAAAGTTACCATGATTGCTCAGTCATTCTGTCTGTGAGGAACTACACAATCATTTCAAGTAAGGCAACTTTTTCCTTTTTTCTTAACTTACTGAGATAGGAAAAGTTGAGACATTACCCCTTGTGTCTCAAAAAGAGAAGATTACTTGGTTTTCCCACAAAATTGCAGTTCTGAACTTCCAAAGAACAATGGAAAAACAGACTGCTAGTGCTAGTGCTGGAGGACCATAAAGGCTTCCAGGGTTTATGAGTGTCAGGTTTGAACTGCATTTTGTTACTTTTTTAGAAATGCAACAATTGCTTCCATTTGTAACACTTTTATATTCTTTTACACTTTGTCTTATGTGGGACATGTGGTTGCCTTTAACTACACAACTGAAAACGCTTCTGGGATTTTTGCTGAAGCTTAAGTCTGCTGCCACATGCATATTTATGTTTAAACTTTAGTCTGCAGAAACACTGTGAATATCAATCATAAAATTCAGGTCTCAAAGAACCAGGACAACATAACCTCTGTGAAGTGACTAAATCCTTCCTAATTGTCAAGCTTGAGGTAGCAGGACAAATTCTGTTCAGCTACGAGTAGAGGAATAACAAATTCCTTACATGCAGCAGAGTTATCTGAAAGTCTTAGTGACACTGAGAGCAGAACACAACCAAAAATAGCAGCAGATGAGACAGCACAGTATATGTGTAGTGGTGTAATGCTTACCTGTTTGTGCTAGTGTTGACTCTGATCTAGAAGATGTGTTAGTACAGAACTGAAAAACTAAGTCTGAAGAACTATGATATCCAAATTCCCAATAAATCTCAAAGGCTGCAGAATCAGACTGACTTTTTAATGGAATAAATGGATGTTTTTAAGCATTAATTTGCTAACCACGTGATCAGATAGCCCAAAGCAGCAACCAAGGATACTACGAACTATTTTACAAAGAAAGGATAATTTCCATGCCATGCTTTTTGAGTGGCATTTAACGGCTGCTCCGTCATCAGACTGAAACTTGACTTTGATCTGATGTCCACTTCAGGGAAAGCATCTTTGAAGAGTGCATCCCCTTCCCTCTGTACAGGCAATCGCACTGCCTGGAAACAACTGTAGCTCCCCACCAGAGCTGGTTCATGATTCATTCACTATTTTGAGAAAGGTAGGGCTGAAATCAGCTTGGCATCCTGGCTGACTCCACTAACTAAAGACAAGACACTTTGTTCCTGGTAAAACATTCAGGGTTTGTTGAGCAACAGAGAAAAAATTATTAAAGCAATTAAAGACAGCTCAGGTGTCAATTTAACCACGATGTAGTCTAGTAAGAATGGAGTATCTCACAGATCCCTGTTGTACCCCCTCAAAAGAACCCACATGCATGAGAAACTTCAAAGTGACAAATTCAGGTGAGTAAAAGTGACAGACACCAGGGTTGCCTTGTGCAGTGAAGCGTGCAGAGAGGAGGAGTTTTTCCACTGGCTGTAATGAATTCTGTGTAAGCACATTAACAAGCCACTTGCTTCTATTCTGATTTATCTTTGCTATCAATTAGATAACTTTTATTTATGCCTTAGGGCTGTGCTGTGTTGGCACTTGCTGTGCACTGTTCCCCCAGTGAATTTATTAGCTAAAGATGTAATTTAATCAGTGATTTCAATTTTCCACCAGCAAATCACATTTACCATCACTGTTTCCAACAATATTGTTTTTAAATTATGTGATGCTTTGTTGTGTCTCACTTTTAAACAGTGTCTTCAGTATTGTCAATTTGGTTACATTAAGCCACAACCTGCGTAAAAGAACGTGCTAGTTCCCCTGAGGAGCAACTCTCTATTCTTCCATAGCATACCACACATGTCAAAAATATCAGCAAAATTGAAACTAATGCCTCAGGACAGTTGCCTGTCTACCTTTTCCTGCCCCACTCTTGTATAGCCTAAAAAGCCACTCAGATACAAAAGACTGAATCTGAGCATCATATGTACACTAATTATTACATTACATTCATGCCTCAGTTACAGGTCTGTTACTGTCTGGATACTGATCTCAATGGTCTCAAAGTAACTCAAGAGAAAGCAAGCCATCATATCAACTAAACCTGCATGAGTAGGGTAAGAGTAACAAAAGGTAGCAGAGCCTTTGCTCTGTTTCAGCTCCTCCTCGGGCACCTTTTATCATTACTTTGTGATATTACCATTCCTTGTGAATCATGGCCATGTCTAGGACAGGAGCTGAAGTAGCCAAGGAGCAGTTACCATAATAAATATACCATTTGATTTCCACGGATATCCCAGTTGATTATGCCAAAGAGCCCCTGAGGTGGCTTATACCTTGTAGTAGCTGCAGCAGGAAAAACTTTATGAGGCTCCCACCTCCCAATGCTGCTGACAGTCAACCATGGAGAATAGACTGCAAAAGGTGAGAAGGGCCCTAAAGTCAAAAGAAAGGAAGTCCCTACTAGGGATGCTACAGGCTCTGCAAAAATGGAAACAGATTTCCTCAGAGATTTGGTTGGCCCATAATGCTGAAGACCTGTGTCTGCAGCTTAAGCATAACTCCTTACCATCCTTAAGGCCTTAATTCCTTTGTTACCTGCTCTTCTCTGGAGTGGGGAAACAAAGTTTGTTATGATTTTTTTTAAATAAAAATAAATAAATCAAACATAAGTAAGGGAATACTGAAGAGCTTCCTCCAAATACATGTGACATAATTTTTAAAATACAGGCCAATCTGAATATCTGACAGTTTTGCATATAAGCTGAAGGCACCGAGCAAAAAGGTGCTGCAATAATGGTTCTGAAAAGAAAGAAAAAAAGAGGAGGTAAATGGTGAAAAATGAACAAGTAATGAATTAATTAGCAGTTAAGAGATGTACTCACTTATTAAAAATAGGTTCTCTCATTCCAACCATTCATGATTCTTTTTAGTTGATATTAAAATGAAACCATTAATTACAGATTATTATTTCTAGAGCATTTGGTATGTGTATAAACTCTATAATTCAGATATCAAACATCAGGCTGCTGCTGAACAGTATTTTGTGATTTATTGGTTATGTAATGTAAACATATTTTTAATTGTGGTTTTATATACTCTACTTATGGTTAAAAGTTAACAATTTTTCATTCAATACTAGGGAATGTGGACTCCCTTAAAATTACTAGCTGATATGGTTAATGGGTCTCAAAAATCTCATATGAGAAATAAACCTCTGTGAATAACAGTATTTTATACCCATATTTTCTAATGAGTAAACACTGTTAATAGCAGCAATGAACTCAATGAGTGAAAATATTTGTAAGTATTAGTCTTTATTGGTTCTACGATTTAGTTCTTCACATGCACATTTACAGCTAGCAAGAGTTATGGAAAGCAATGAAAGTCTAAACCCTTAAGTATCATCAAACTGGAATATGCTTTTCCTGAGTTCAAAAGGCTTCTTAGTGTGGTACAAATAGGTGAGGATGAAGAATCCTAATTCTTCAAACTAAAGAGACAGATGTTTAAATTCATTTGGAGAATGTGCATGTTTCCTGTAAATGAAATTGGAAAAGTGAAAAGTTCCTCCACTTACTGCAAGTGTCCACCCTTTCAAGTATATGCAACCCAATAGCTTGACAAGGCTCAGTCTTACTACTTTAAATAATACATGTCAAATCTTCAGATGCAACAGCTTGCCTTTTTGGCAGGTCAACAGGGACAGATTACAGGCAGATCATCCCACCCAGCATATCTAACCTTTACCTCTCTATCACTCAAAATAACAAATACATTAAAGGAATTAAGATCATATGATCTGGTCTCTGTTTTACTCAGTATTGTAGTCAATTTA
Source organism: Ardeotis arabs (assembly GCA_011801015.1). Classification (NCBI taxonomy): domain Eukaryota; kingdom Metazoa; phylum Chordata; class Aves; order Otidiformes; family Otididae; genus Ardeotis; species Ardeotis arabs. The sequence continues at coordinate 21,348 of JAAGAY010013571.1, read as the reverse complement.
TATACAGAACAGACTCAAAAAGACTGTACTAGGCCCACTTTGGCACAGACTTTCATCAGAATCAGGAGCTGCAACCAAGCATTTTTAGGCAGTTAGAAATCCAGGCCACTGTCTTTACTTTACTAGCAGCTTTGGTTATCTGTCTGCTTTTTTCACCAACCTGCAGCACATTCACAAAATGAATTAAGGTCCCAGGTTATAATTTTGTGCAATAATGTAATAAAATGAGCTTTCAGTTGCATGGATACAATCCCATGGAAGATCCTTTAAAGTGAACTAAAGCAAATGGAGTAAGAATGAAAAACCCTACAAGCCCTCAGCGGACAGTCCATGATACTTTCTGAAGCTTACTCCTTAGTTTACAGCTTACAACATAGTATAATGGACTTATGCCTGATTTGGTACAAATTCAATTCTTTACTTGACCTTTTCTTTCATCTGTAACAAAACAAGAATAAAATTATTTAAAATACATTTAATATGTTCTAGCACTCATCTTTCTATTGAAAACCTAAATAATTTGTTTCTAAGTGAACCTAAGGTTGAGTCTTGCTGTATTTAAAGAAGGAACACTGAATTAAAAACCCCAGAGCTTTCCAGATATCCAGATGGGACTATCGGTTGGGCAGTGAAGTTTTCCTCCATTATGTGCCTTAAAAAGTCAGAAGACAGAGGAATATTTCCACACAGTATAACCTGAATCATGTTGGTGCTAACAAATAGTGAAGATGGGGCATGGGAGATTACAGAGATATTATCACAAAAAAACCCAAAACAAAACAAAAAACCAACCAAACAAAAACCTCTTTGTGCTTGATCACTGCACTGAAAATAACATCCAAAGGGACAATTTAGGTCTGTAGCTCTCAGAGGAGTGTAAATAAATTATATTCCATTCTCAGGAAAATTTGACCAAGAGAGTACACTGTTGATCGAAGTTCCTGCGTATTTAGGGTTTGCATACACATTATTGGTTATCTGAGGGAGCTGTGTACAATGCTAGTTAGGCCAATAAAGTGTGGACTAGTATAAGGTTACCCACTTCGATATTTAAAAAATGAAAATAGTTTAATCATCAAAATGCAAAGCTAACACAGCAACTCAGCAGCTAAATAGTTCATTACTTCCATTATTCATTTATAATATAATTATTAGAATAATAATAATACATTGCAAGGCAGCAGGAACCTTTTGAATGCATGAAGAGCCATTATCTCCCATTGAGGACACTGAGATAGCAGCTCTCTGCACCTTCCAGGATCATGCAACAGTTGGGGGTTGGACAAGACAACCTTTAAAGGCCCCTTCCAACCCAAACCATTCTATGATTCTATGCCTAGAAGTTTCACTTAAAGCCAAAGAGAACTGGACTGTCCTAAGACAATCCTCCTTGGGTGGTTAAAATACAAAGGCATCTTTGGATAGGGATGCAGATCCTTTTTTGATGAGAGAAATTAGGGGGAATGAAGGGAAGCACCTGTTCAGATGAAGACCAAACACACTCAGAATACACAGTCTCAGTCTGCCATAAACAGAGGATATATGAAGACAGCACACTGGCTTCTAGATTACTTTTTGAATACGTTACTACAAAATGAAAAACTTTCCTCGAATGGTATCCAAAAACTTGGGCTCTCAAAGGGTGAGATCTACAAAACAATAAATGTTCTTTGTAAAGATGTATGAAAAGGAAGCTCAGCTTAATTCACCATTTAGGTGGTTAAGGACTGCCTCTTCCAGCACTTCTATGTCAACCTCATTATTCTTAATAAGATAAGGATGCCTTGATACATGTTTCATTTTCTGTAATAGTCAAAATTGGTGATGCTGGAAAAGCTTTTCAAGCACATGACCTTCCTCTACATAACCGCAAGTCAGCTCTTGTTTAAAAGTGCTGGTATTGTGTTATGCTGGTAGCATTATCTATATTATCTGCCACATAAATTGCATTATTGTTCTCAATTTAATTACTTATTTCTTGGATGCAAATTCTGATTGTATGATACCACAAACTCTCAAAGCAAAACAATGTTGGTAGTTTTCAATTCTTCCAATCTATCATTACGAATAGTACTTCCTATTTCTGCCATAAGTAATTCACTGTATAGTATAGCACTCAAGTGCTATATAAACAGTAATTAATTACATTTCTCAACATGCTAGTGAGATACCATGGCTATTATTTCCATCATACCACGACATTAAATTATTTGTTCAAGGATGCAGAAAAAAAAAATCAGAGATTCAGATGGAAGGTTTGAATCTTAGGTTCCTGCTTTTGATGGTGACCAACACTTCCTCTCCTTTCGCTGGAGAGAAGCCATCATAAAAATTTTAATGAGTAATCTGTTAAACATCTAATAATGCATTACGCAGACTATCAGTATCAGTGCAATAAATACAGGGTCTCCAAGCATTTCATCTTCACTCCAAGACAAATAACTTCAACAATAATGAAAAAGGAGACGTATCAGAAAAAGAGATCAGAGGTTAATTGTTATCACATTAAACTCTAAAAATATGCTCCCCTTTAACACCTCATGACAGATGCCAGAAAAATCAGACAGAATCTGTCACAAGGGAACAAAAGATGCTAATTTGCAGATAAGCCAACTATAGTCTACAGTAATAAAGTCAGTTCTTGTTGTTTCTTAATAATGAGCTGTCAGATGGCAAGATTACAGTGTGGTTTGACACCAAACTACTTCTCACAGAGAGCCACAGCGTTGTGACAACGCTCACCTCCTTCACTCCATTGGGATATTTAAACTCCATTACTTACAAAACAGAATCCAATTTCCTACATAGTACAAACCAACTTTGAAACCCTTAACGTAATTCTGTGGGGTGGGCGGGCATGAGGGAAACCACTTCACAGGCAAACAAAATCACATTACTAGATTATCATTTCTCACAAATAGACTCCCTACTCTGCCTGGTACCCTCTCTCTTTTTCCCCTTGCCCCAGGGCACACACACAGTATTGTGCAGCATATTGCCTTATGAATCTTCTTCAAGTACCCAATTACGCTGGTGCACCAGACTTGTCATTACCATGACAGCTGCGTGCAGCATGCAGTACATGCTGTCAGAGGTGAAAGATTGTACACAAGCATCCTGGATTTCCATTACAATGTGGAAAGTGAAAGGGAAAGAAGAGACAGACACAAACACACACACCCCCTCGACAAACAACTTCACTAAAGATGCTGATTAAAAGCAGAGGTTAAGATCATTTTTTAAAGTGGTAATACAATTGCCAGACGTTCTGGTGCTGTCTCTGCCTTCAGCAAAATTCCTCCTGTATATTTTTTGTCATGATAATCAATGAGGTGGTGTAAGTACATTTTGAGCACTTTTAACAGAGTTGAATAAAACAGTCCATCAACCTGCAGTTCCTCCAGAAGGAGAATTAAGCTTTGTGTTTTCTTCCTCTGACCAATTTTTTTCTCTTTAAAAAGTAAATACCCCATCACCACTCACACACAGAGACCCACCCACCCACAAAACCCTGAGGGCTGTTACTACAGTAATTGAGTTGTGCTGGTTCAAATAGGCTCACAAGTACAGGAAGGGGTACAGAAGTGGTATGGGACACTCATGAACGATACTGGCTAAGCACAGAGATCTGACCCAGGACACATCTGGAAATCTGCACTGTGATAGATCAAAGTTGGCACTCACATGGCAGGAAATAACTGATGTTACCCCTCTGAGCATATGTTCATGCAAGGTGACATATGCTCTCCATTCCCACTAATATCGAGGAGAACGTACCCTACAAGCATCATGGTCAATATCTCACAAAATCAGCCTTTTAAGGACAAATATGCAGGGCAGATAAGTGGTCACAGTTCATAAGAATGCGCTACAGATTTTGCAGTCACACACAGTGTTTGGCACTTATGTTCTGTGGCTTGCTTCCTCCTTCCTGAATTATCCCCAGCAGGCCCCTACCAGTTCTTCATGTGATCATGCAGCTCATTACAGCTGTAAATATAAACATCTTTCTTTCACAACCTATCATTATTAGGAAACCAGATGGGAAAAAAATGCCCAGATTAACAGTAGACATACTGAGATTTCTTCTTGTCCTCTTAGTAATGAATTTTCTATTTTAAACCAATAAATAACAGCTTGTAGAAAACAATAATTACAATATGTATAGCTACGTAAGTTAAGGATTCTTTCTAAAGACAGGCAAACAGAAAAGGCTGTGTAATTGAAATAACTCATCATTCAAAATTAATTTAATCTACATCAGTAGAGACAAATGGAAGCAACCTGAAACCTCTGGTCAAGTATTCAGTATATCAAGTATATCAGCCACTTGAGGAGATACATCTTCACAGCCTGAAATGGAGGAGAAGGGGAGCAGCTGCAGAGAGAGAAGGGAAGAAAACAGAGAACTCCCACCTCTCCTTTGCAAAGTGGAAATGAGGTGTTTATTACCCAGCATCAGCTGCTTGCTTTTCATAGGATGATATAACACACGAAGATCCTGAACAAGGTCTAGCATTAATACCCTGTGCAGGCACTCAGCACATTTGTCTAGCTAGAGGACCTGGGAGGCTGAGGTTACAGGGAGTCAGCATAGCCTAGTGAGAATGCCTTTTACTCAGCTCTGTACAGAACTAGAAGACAAACTTTGGTTCCTTGAAAGAGCTATACGAAAGACTACTCTCCAAAATCAGTGTCCTACCATGAATTGCGATAGTGGTGTTCTCATGTCTGGAAAACAACACTGCTTACAGGACAAGAAGCTATCAGATAAGTGATCTCACTCCTATTTCAGCGTTAATAACACAGAAGACCTAAAAAATAGGTAGATGGGGCATAAGCATTGAAATGTAAGGATTCAGAGAAATGTTAAAAAAAATTTGAATTAAAACACTTAATCTTCAATATCAAACTCTTTCATAACTTTGCTCCACTACTGTGGCCCAGGAGAAACACTCTATAACCTTCTTAATGGTGTACTCACATCCATTTTGACAACACACTTAAGAGTGTTTGAAAAAAGATCTTTGGAGATGGGGGGGAATGATTACAGAGAGATAAGGGAGTGGAAAAGGGGGAAAAAAAGGAAAGAATAATAACAGTAGCAATAACAGAGTGAGTTATAAAAAGATGAACTTAATACTTGTGTCTTACTTTCTAATGGCAGCTCTGACAAAAAACAAACCCAGTAGTTAATCTGACAAATATAAAATATGCATAATTTTTACTAGTTATGCAAAGTGCAGCTGTTTTATAGCAGAAGGTTATAAATTTCCATATGGTTTAGATTATTATAATTTATTTTAAAATGTACAGCAAACTAACAACCAAGCATAACTCTCATCTCTTTGATAATGACATATTTCTATGTCAAGTGAATTGCTTTCATTTTAAATTATGCACTATCATTTTTTTTTCAAAAACTAATAGTTATAAAAATTTACAAATACAAGGTTTATCACACATTTATAAAGTAAACATCATCTTATGAAGTCGCAAGGTCAGAGGCATAAAATGCACACACGACCATGTTAGCAGTAAGAAGCAGCTAAAAATATCTTAATTACTTATATTACTAATCTTCCTCTCAAGCTCCCTTCAATTTGTTAAAGTTACTGAATCTTCTTCCTGTTGCTGAAGCTTTGTAAATGGGAGCACTATGTGGCCAAAGGATGCGACAACTTTTCAGTCACAAGGATATGCCTCATAATACCTGGACAGCATCTATGTGAAAGTTGAAGGAAGGCAGAGAGCTCTAGTCTTCAGCTACTAAAGGGCATTTAGTGTGACTAAATTCTAACTCATCTAAGCTCTACAAAATTACTCTCATGCTTAAGATTTCTTTATTTTTTTTTATCATTGGGTTTTTTTTTTTAACATCAATTTCCTCTGGGCATTTTGGTACTTCTGAATGTTAAATAATCTGCAATTCTGGCTGTCAAAAATAATTTTGATAGCCTGGGACTAATAATCTTGAACAACATTGTGCATTTTGCTAAACACATACACATCTCTTCCCAATGTGCTACGTAGGAAACCAGAGATGCCAAATGCAACTTCCATTCTGAAAAGCAACACTGTAAAATTAGGGTATACATAGCTGAGTCGTTCTGAAAGGCAAAATAATGTATTATCTTAAGTAACAGAATGAGAAACTCAGAACTCGGTGATAAAATGATCAATTTCCTTGAAAGGAGGAAATTGCTCACTGAATATTTAGTCCCTCACCTCTCTGCACACGTTTATACCCCCAACAACAGAAATTAAAATACCACTCCAGGAGATGAAGACCTCAAGTTACCAGAACTCATGGGACCACTCACAGTCCATGAACCACTGATACCAGCAGGCTCTCCACATGTATACCAACGAAGATGTATCACAGCTGCCTTTGAGGAAATTTTCTTATTTTAGTTCTGATTAAAATTGATTAAAATCTAGCCTTTGATTTTGAAGACAAACATATTATCCCAAACTTGCACTTCCATTACTATTACCATCATGCAAATTACTGATGAAATTTTAAAGATCTAAAGTTATTCTTAAAGTATACTGTACAATTATTTAATACAACAAAAGCAATTCAACAATGGAACTTATCACCTTTTTGATCTGAAGAAGGAAAAAAAAAAGCATGTATGATTACATTTTAAAATATCTGAAATAGTATTTCCCCATTATCTCAGTACACCTGTAGGACTATATTGTATTAATATCTTGAGTTAGCTGTAATTATTATTGCTGTCAATATTAAAAATTACAAAAAACCTAATAGAGGTTAGTGGAAGAGGACAAAAACATTGTAACCAAGATGTTCTACTTCAGTAAAACTGATAGTGAATGCTCTGCTTGCTTAGAAAATTAGTCTGAGCCTTTCAAAATCCTTCTGTAGAACATGCAATGCTAGCAGACCATGGTGCTACTCTGTGAGATGTCAGCTGTTCCTGCTGATCATGTACTTCAACAACAGAAAGGGCTACCCTTTGCTGACTTCCAATTTCGATTTCTTTAATCCGCTGTTACATTTTATTTCAATATTAGGCCTCCCCTACATAAAACCACCCAACTGATACCTGTAGTTCACACTCAGGAGACTGGGAAATAGTCTGAGAAGTGTTTGTAGAACTAAACATTCTAATAAACAAGTGATAAATTTTGGCTGATTTATCAAGCTGTCAGAAAATGCCTCACTGTACCTGGATTCCATTATCTGTTGTCTAAATAGTAAAATTCATTTCCTATAGCAAGCACAACAGAGAATCATTAACTTCTGAAGATGATGCTTGCACACCTAGAATGTCTCTGAGGAACCGACAGTATAGAATCATAGAATCACATGGTTGGATGGGACCTATAAGATCATCTAGTCCAACCGTCTTCTTCCCACTACCATTGCTGCCACAGCTACTAAACCATATCTTGTAGCTCCTCATCAAGCCGCCTCTTGAACACTGCCAGGGATGGCAACTCCACCACCTCCCTGGGCAGGCCATTCCAGTGCCCGACCACTCTTTGGGAGAAAAAGTTTTTCCTCACGTCCAATCTAAACCTCCTCTGGTACAACTTGTGGCCAGTAGTTTGGGGGCTTAGCCCAGTTAAATCGCAAAAGTACCTACTGCCATGGAGGACTAAGAGGCGGAGAGCCTTCACCACCATCATCATGTGCCACTGAGCCCAAACAAAGCAATAACAATGCAAACTACTCGTATTTACGGATCATAAGGGTAGGCGCAAAACATGGAGCTCAACGGGTTAGAACTCAGCCAGATTTGCTATCTGAGAATCAATAGAAGGAGATCTATACTGTGCCGGTATGTGCCTTGAAATTGATGCAGCCATCTGGTATTACAGAAACAGGAAAGTTTTGTTCACTAAACCTATGGTGAAACCTACCCGAGGGTCAAAGCCTTCAAAGAATGTATATTCCCCTAGGGGAAACACTGCTGCTACCTACTGCTTGGGATAACATCAGGCACTGAAACAGCCTTCATTTTTTCATCACAATATCATAATAATTGGAATTGGCAGAAGTTTTTAAAAAATACCAAATGCAGCATTATATTAGAAAGATTTGAATGTATTAGCATTGTAAGTCTTCTGGAAAATTGCCTTCACGCATAGACAGTCTTGTAATTTCCAGCTTTTCTGTTCTTCTCTTATGTGCTTCCTAATAACGTGGCATATTTAAACTGCCACGGGACAAAAACATTTATTAGCAGAAATACTGAACAGTAATAAAGCTAGGATGAAAGTTATCTTCCTTCATTACCTGTGTTACAGAGTAGCAGTCCCTTGGTCTCTCCCATGCCCAGACTCTCTGCAGAATGGCTGCTAAATTTGTGTAGGAGTAGACCTACCAGTTTTCCTGATCATCATCTGCTCATTGTGACCTCCACTTCAAACCCTGCTCTATGGGATCACCCAGACATATCTAAAAAGATGGTCTGTTCCTTGCAGGGATACTGCATAAGCTTCCGCAAATAATTTAATCTTCTAATGCAGAAGCATAACATAGACCCTTATCAACATGATCAAATCAGGGAGTGTGGAAAAAAAAAAAGAAAAAATTACTCTATCTGCAGTAGAATTTCACTCTCCAGACTATGTCTATGTTCTCAACATTTCTTTTCAAAGTTTTTAGTACATCCTTCTGAAAAAAAGATATTCTGTATTTGTTTCTATCAATCTGATATTTAAGAACACTTACAAAGACAAAGGCAAAAAATACAATCCTATTCAGAGCAATTGTTAGGCAATAAAAGTAAAGATCATTTAGGAATTTTGAATCTAATCACAGCAAACTCCTAAGATGACTGAGATAAACTACAACATCCTTGTTTCTAAACTGGAGAGACATGGATTTGATGAACGGACCACTTGGTGCATAAGGAAGTGGCTGGATGGTCACATGGTCACATGTGGTCAACAGTTCAACATCCAAGTGGAGACTGGTGATGAGTGGTCTTCCTCAGGGGTCGCTATTGGGACTGGCCCTCTTTAACATCTTTGTTGATGACATGGACAGTGGGATAGAGTGCACCCTCACACCCAAGCTGTGTGGTGCAGTTGACACGCTGGAGGGAAGGGATGCTAATGACAGGCTTGAGAGTGGGGCCACGTGAATCTCATGAAGTTCAACCAGGCCAAGTGCAAGGTCCTGCACATGGGTCGAGGCAGTCCCAAGCACAAATACAGGCTGGGCAGAGAATGGATTGAGAGCAGCCCTGAGGAGAAGGATTTGAGGGCATTGGTTGATGAGAAGCTCAACATGAGCTGGCAATGCACACTTGCAGCCTAGAAAGCCAACCGCATCCTGGGCTCCATCAAAAGGAATGTGGCCAGCAGTTCAAGGGAGGTGATTGTCCTCCTCCACTCCACTCTCGTGAGACCCTATGTGGAGTACTGAGTCCAGCTCTGGAGCCCTCAACATAAGAAGGACATGGACCTGTTGGAGCAGGTCCAGAGGAAGGTCACAAAGATGATCAGAAGGCTGGAGCACCTCTCCTGTGAGGACAGGCTGAGACAGTTGAGATTGTTCAGCCTGGAGAAGAGAAGGCTCTAGGGAGGCCTTATAACAGCCTTCCAGTATCTAAAAGTGGTCTACAAGAAAGCCGGAAAGGGACTTTCGACAAGTAGTGTAGTGATAGGGTAAGGGGTAATATCTTTAAACTGGAAGATAGTAGCTTTAGGTTAGATATAAGAAAGAAATTCTTTACTGTGAGGGTGGTGAAGCACTGGAACAGGCTGCCCACAGAAGCTGTTCATGCCTCATCCCTGGAAACATTCAAGGCCAGGCTGGATGCGGCTTTGAGTGACCTAGTCTAGTGGAAGGTGTCCCTGCCCATGGCAGGGGGATTAGAACTAGATGATCTTTAAGGTTCCTTCCAACCCAAACTCTTCTATGATTCTATGATAAACTAAGACATAGCTTACTTGGTTTTTTAAGACATATTTTCCACCCCACTTACAATATACAGCAGAAAAGTCTAGGATTTAAGGAATACTAAGGTTGTCTAGGAAACTGTTCTCAATTTAAATCCTATTGCCATTTAAAAGAGAAGAGGTGGGTGTAGGAGATGAATTCTCCATATCAGAGGAATTACATCCAACAAAGGGCAAAACAAATTGTGACATGTAGCACGCATTGCCCAATTGCTTTTCAGTCACGGCTTGGGGCCAAGCATTGCTTGTCTATTTGTTTCACACTAACAGCTGGACACACTTATCCATGGTAAACTGCCTCCCTAATGAATTACATTTAACAACATAATTTATAGATCTCATCCAAAACCAAAATGGAGACACTACAGAAACCTGAGATTACAGGCAGAGACTAACTTGCCCACACAATGGAGGTGTGCACAGTAAGTCCTCTCCAAATGTGGTGGGGGTGGCGGGGTGGGGGGAAGACAAGAAGCCTTCCAGCAGGACTTTCTTTAGCGTGGAGCTACACTAGGAAGCACACTCAGCTGCAGTACAGTGCAGTAGTCTCCAAGTTAAGAGGCAGATATATGACCTTCTCTTTGGTATGTGGGGTCACAGTCTGAAGGGAAGGCCAGTGCCATCCTTCAAATCTGCATATCATCCTAGCTTAGGAGAAGCTGGACAAAAAAGCATGTCTCTCATGTGCCAGGTTGGGCAGGACTGAGGTTAAGTGGGCAGTTGATACAGAAATGGTGCTGTGGAGGTCTTGTCACAGTGTTCACGTTATGTGTCTTAGCCACAGTTCTGAGTGATATTGCTTCTGGTATGTAGTTCCTCTTGGGAGTCTAATACACCCTCTCTCTCCTCTCATGTCCATGCATGTTCCTACTTCACTGTAGTCTGTAATTTAAAGACATACATTAGGACATAATATCTGAGCGTCGAAGAATATGGCAACTATTCGGCTTTCCCAAATACATTCTTCACACTTCAGAACTTAACCTCAGTTATACAGTAGGAGCTGGGATGTAGCCTCTACTCTTTCGCAAGAAATAAACTTTAATAATTTGCACCAGTAATTGTTATGGGGTTTTCAGTTAATAATCTTAAGGACATTATAAAAAAATGGCATAGAAATGGAGACTCTTATTATCAAAAGAACCTGAAGTAGTCAAAGTATCTTTACTGGTTGCTGCTGAGTCCTTTAAAAAAAAATTCAACACAATTCATTAGCCATCTACTAAACAGCAATGTTGTTATTTGATTCTGTGGTTTGGTTTTTTTTTTATAAAAAAAACCAAAACAACAAAACAATGTGCACAGCAATACATGACTTCTAGTCTGTGTGTGTGCTCTGCTTGGAAAAAAAAGAGACCTCCCCTTTTCAATATATTCTAAAAATAACTCAGAATAGAGAGACAGCAGTAGCCTAGAAGACGACTTATTAGATGTACTCCGTGGAGTACTAAATTTTACTGTGCCAAGGAATATTGCGGGGTACCAAACCTTAGTTATTTCTGGTGTTAAATCACTAGAATATGCTTTCGGGCTGTGATGACCAGCATGCTCCCTAACAATCTCCTGCGATGGTTCAGGGGTTAGTATACACTAGATACTGTTCCTAATAGGAAGTCTGCCTACAGACATGCTGCCTCTGCTTTAGAGGACATAAAAAGAGTGTGAAAATGTCTTATGAGTTTATGGATATGCCATAACAGTTCTTGTTTAATTTCATAATGACACTATGTGTCTGTTATAGCAGATCCCAGAGGCTGATTCAAATATGTTCAGAGCAAGCTATTAATAGATACTATGTTCAGAGCAAGCTATTAATAGATACTATGTTCAGAGCAAGCTATTAATAGATACTATGTTCAGCAAAAAATAAATGTTTTAAATTTTCAAAGTACAGCTGGTGTGTCTAAATGGCTACCATAAATGAAAACAGGAGACATGAATCATTACTAAAGAAGTAAAAATTACCAAAATATTGCATAAAATTTAGAGATACAGTAAGTGCATTAAACTATGTTTCTGGGCTCAGCCAGTGAAGATGTATTTACAAATGTAGTTAAGTTACCACAATGGGAAAATATAATTTCAGAGTAAAGATCTTTGTTAACAGAAAGGAGGTCCCTACAGTAGCAGTCTTTGTATATTGTGGATACACAACCCAAGAAAAAAGTGCATTGCTTTCCTGTGGGATAAACCAACTAGTGTAACATAGTAATTGCCATGAACTTTTTAAGGTCACTACTTTCCAAGCACTGAGTGAAAATAACAAGTATAAAAATGGAGATTCAAGTAGTGTGCAACTCTTTGCTGCTACCAGATGTATACTGGCTGCGTTGTTTTTACTTGTTTAGGATATAAAGGAACTTTTGTTCTTCAGAAGAAAAGAGAATTGGCAACATTCCACTAAACGCCCTCGGGGTCCGGCCAGTAACTTAACTTTGCTTTTGTTTTGTCTTTACATAAGAGTCTCCATATGCTATACCAACATATCCATATGCCTTTCCTTTGTGCCTTCAAATGAAGAATTTGGGCTTTTCTTTTTTTTAACTAACAAAGATTTTGCTAACATTTATCTGATGTGAAATGAAAGCATGAAATGGAAATTTAAAAAAAAAAAAATCTAACCAGCTTTCTTTTCACCTCTGGAAGCCCACAAATGGCTAATCTTTTGCTAATGATCTCAATACTCAGAAGTCAGCTCTAATACTTTGAGTGTAGCACATAATCATGTATCTTAGGGAACCTGGGACAGAGCCTCCTAAACAGTATCCCCTCAAAACATATAGCTAAATTCCTCTTCCAAGAACATAAATAATTTGAAAAAGCATATACGTCAGAAAAAAATACAGTATACAATTTTGCTTGAATGTGTGTCTTTAAACCATTTTTGCTAAAACTTTAAGAGTAATGGCCATAAAAAGTTACCAATAACTACTATATTGCAGTTTATTACACACAAGTGTACTTTTTTTCCAGGTTGCGCATCTGCTATTCCTCTTTTTTTTTTGTAGATTTGTGGACTACTACTACGTAAAAATACATAACAGAATAATCGCAAGTAAAGTCCCTTTCTCTTTCAAGGTCTCTATTTACTACAGCTTCTTACTTAAGTCCATCCACATAATACTACTTTGGACACAGAGGAGGAACTGTCAAGTGTTTACCAAAATATACAAATAGTTGGAGATTTTGGGATTTAATGGGGACAATAGACACAAGTCTGGGGAGACAGACCTTCTTGTATGGAATAATTTCTTGTATAATTTGGCTTTCTGTTTTCCACATCTCTAAAGTAGTCTCTAATATATCACCTCCTGTTTTCTATCCTTTGTGTTAGAAAGGACCTTTAAAGGCCATCTAGTCCAAACCCCCTGCAAGGAGCAGGGACATCTCCAACCAGATCAGGTTGCTCAGAGCCTCATCCAACCTGGCCTGGAATGTTGTGAGTTTTCCCTTCCCATGTTGTCTTCTCCAGGATACTTCCGTGAAAAAGAAATATAAACCCCACAAAGACACTGCCACTGAGTAACATGACTTTGTAAACTGAAAGCTGGCTTATGTAATCAGGTAGCTACACTGAGAGATAAGAAAAAAAACAAGCAAGTTAATAAGACTTTGGACTCTTCACTGTGCAAGTTTGAAAGTAAAGAAATCACCATCACAAGGTGACACCTGCAAAACTACATTGTTCTTACAATGAAAACACACAGTCTGTGTAAATGCTTTAAGCTCCACTTCCCCTTAAAATGTAGCTGATGGATGCTGGCAAAGTCTCTGCAACCTTATCAAAACAAAAATGCAACCGAACATGTTTATGTTCAGACTGGCCATAAGTCAAACCAGCTCCTGCCTGCTAATTTTATTTGGAGTAACTAGCAATGACTGTGATTTCTATCGCGACAAGGATGATACGTTATCTCTCTTTCCTGCCTTTATGCATCAGATACTCTGTCTTAAAGGAAGTTTTTTGTTAGACCTGTCCCACTGGCCACTAAGGGTTATGTTTGTCAAGTAATGTGAACTTTTCTACTCCTTAAAGCAGAAATCCATAAACACCCCAGATAGCCAGAGAGAACTGCAGCACATTTCACTATGAGAGTTCAGACAAGAGATATTCTGCAATAACAGGGGGAATTAAAAGCCTGTGTGAAAGCCCATAGTAGAGAGCATATTTCACTCTACTTTGACATTCAGCCACCATGTTATTCAGATGGTAATATAAAATAAAATTAAAATAAATGTGTTTCATAAAGCTCAAGGCTAAGAAAAGAATCATGAAAGAGACAGGCTGGCAGATCATAATTTTTTGTTCTGCAGTGAGACTGGTTAAAATAATCTGTGCCTGGCTTTCCATATATTCTTGTGTTGGCAACAATTTCAGAGTATCTTTAAGTCCTGACTATCTGATTGTTAATTTGATTTTTGTAGGATTATTTTTTTTTAATTTCTTACCTTTTTGTTTTAGTAAAATGCACAATTATAACCTGCAACAGAATAATTTTTGACATAGACTTCATTATCCTGTAAGTTAAGCAAGCAGGAAAAATGTACATGGAGAAATATAGGGAAAACAAACACATCATAATTTTAAAATATTCCTCTGAATTCAGCCAAGAAGAAATAGTCTCTCAAACTTCAGAGAAGCTAAAAGGTGAGATACAGATTGATGAAATGGGCATCTTCTCCATAGCTACTGCCTCATACTTAGATAAGAAATTTACTTTTTAAATTACTATGCTCCTGTGATTTGTGTTTTGTTAGGCCTTTGTTCCTCAGACAAGGGTGCTTCTGGCTGCACATGGAAGACAGCTGAAATATTTTAGAACTCGACATGAGGTACTGAAATTATTTTGCTTGGAGTTTTTTATAGATCCTTCTTCAGCCAGAGAGCCTAGATTTCACTTAAACACAGCTTCCATGCATCTCACTGACTTCTGAGACTTGAAGTGAACTTCTTCTCATCAGTAAAATTCATGTGGCTTTGCTCTCAGACATTTTTAACCCAGTTCATGGTGAATTAAATTTTATTTCTCTAAACTCCTGTGTTTTCCAGTGTACACAGTTCTGCTCTGTACTGTTGACGGCTTCCACATAGTGGAAGACTTGCCTTGTGTCTTTTTTTCTATAGCTTGGAAAACTGAAGTGAAAAATGTTGAACTTCCAATTTTAGTTTTCAATGTCCAGTAACAAAGGACATGGATATTATATAACACTGCCACAACAGTACCCACATCTTTCCTTATAAACATTTTGTTTCCACTTTTCTGCTTCTTTATGAAAGATGACAACTCAACTGATTTCACCATTACTCATACTTACATTCTGAGAGTTAATTTTCACTTTGCTCTTCCTTCGACACGTAGCTGAGTAACACCCCAATTCTACTGCTACTTCATTCTTAACATCTCCAAGAATCTGCTTGTGTTTCCTATAGACAAGTCTCTTACTCAGACTCATTATATCCTACCTCGAGCACTAGTAAATCCTGTTCCTTGACTTGCCGAAAAGACTCCTCTCATTCCATGCAAAACAGCTGCAACAGCCATCTTCCTCACCTGTCGATTTGATCACATCAAGTCACTCCCTCTTTGAAGCCTTCCACTTCTATCACATCAAATTTAAGCTTCTTGTCATCACCTTCAAAGCTTTAAATTGCCTGTCAGTGTCCCTCTGTTCCCTTGACCAGTTTTCCTTATGCTGTGAATTCCCTAGAGCAAAGAATGTCCTCTTTGAACACTTGTAAAGTGATTAGCTGTATGACAGAGGTTATTACCACAAAAAAATAACAAACAACAAAGAACACACCAAATCTCATTTTTTATTTCACTGTTAGTCTCACAAGCTAATTCCTACAGCTCAAAGAATAGTGAGACAAATTTCACTTTCTGGGTGACATCTGCAAAATTTCTAAATTATTGGCCTCGAAAACTCTCTTCCCCAGAGTAACAGAGAAAATTGCAGCACAGGGAGAGAAATGGAGCAGCATGCAGAACGTATAGAAGTTTTTTTTGCTGACAGAATTGAGGACAAAAGAACAAATAAAAATTCTCCTCAAAGGAGACTTACGCAACAACAAACAAATGCTTTTTTGCTTCTAAATAAAACCCTACAGATGAGTTCTATGACACTCTATGCACATTACATCACACCATGAGCTAATTGCTTTCCTACCTGCCACTCTGCAGAGTAACCCTCTGTTTCTCAGGTGTGTCAAACAGGGAAGAAATTTCACACCTGTTTTCACTGCTTTATAAGAATGTCCTGCATAGTAATATAGCTACTTTATGTGCTTTGTCTACTTTAATAGAAAATTCATATTCAAGTAATCCATATATGGTAGTAGCACACTTGTGTGGTGGTTGGCTGACTGAAAGGAAAGACTTCAAAACTGGAAAAGCTGTGAATCCTCCTGCTGTTTCCTCACCAATTTTGATTTCCACAGTTCCCAGTTTGCTACAGATACTGGATACAGTAACTTTTTTTTTTTTTTTTTACAAATAGGCTTTTTGTGGATAACCGGATTCCTTAACCTTAAATGCTGAAAAAATGAGAGACATTTGTGCTTCATCATGCAACTCTTCTGTCCAAAGGTATGTCGTTCTGAATTTGAGACAAGCGCAAGCTGAAAGATCCCATATCTGCTCTGAAGAACTTTCCTCTTTCTACGTATTCCAGCTTTCTGTGTGTTAATTAAGACAAGCTAGATTTCCACTTGAGCTAACTGCAATATGTCAACATTTGTAACAGATTTAATCCCTTTTCCTGTAGCTGCCATTACATCAAAAGCATGCTATATTTTGATCAATTCGCTGCTTGCTCATGACACATTTAAACACTCATGACTGCTCAGCACAGAGGGAGAATTCAAGCTTTTGAGAATCCCAGCAAGTGCCACTAGGAAACCTCCTCAGGCCACCACACTGCCCTACAGCCTTCACATCTCCTGTCAGTGAAAGTACTTGTTCTTCTTACCACTACACTCTTGTTTTATTACTTAAATATTTCATTCACACACTGAAATTAGCCAGTAATGTTTCTAGTACACAAAAAAAAAAAAAAAACCAAAACCAAAAAATCTTATGTTATGTTCATATAAATATTTTAGGGAAGACAGAGGGATTAAAATGGGAAAACATCCAATAAAAACTACTGCACTTTTTTTCTGCAGCAGCTGTAATTTTCAAAACCCTGCCACAAGTTCACAAAGATCTCAAAAAAGCACGATGACAGCACAGTCTGGTGGGTGCAGGGTTCCTGAGCTAATTCCCAGCTCTCTGCTGCTACTGACTTCTCTGCAGCTCTGTTTCCTGGCCTCAGCTTTACCTGCTCCTCTGGTTATAGTGCTGGGGAGAAGCAATATGTTATAAACTGAGGTGATCTGAAGTATGCTGCTAGTGAAGAAGGAGCTCCTAGTGTTGCCAACTCTTCTGCCTTTCCCCTCCCTGATCTCAGTCACATCATCTGCCCCTCATCCTCCTTTGCACCACATCAACTGTTTGTCCAATTTTGCACTGGGTAGAGTTATTCATCAGAAAAGATGCCTGAGAAAAGGAACTGAAGAGCTTTCTGCTGAATTAGCAAGTCAAACAAATTAAATGAAATGTTGGGGAGAGCCAAAGCTGTGTCAAAGTAGACAGGTAGAACCGTGTGGTTAGCAGCAGACAGGAGGCAGGACTCCTCTCTATACCTCTTGATGAGCTCAGCTGTAACACGTAATTGCACCTCCAGGCTTAAGCTCTAGACAGGCTAAATAAACCAGCTACTGGCTACTTGGACCAGTGTTTTACTGTCTTGGTGTGGTGAAATGCAGGTCTGATGAATACCAGAACTGGCACAAGTGAGTGGGATGAGAACATGCAGCAAAGAAAAAAGGATAGTAGGACTATGCAGCCAGCAGTGAGATCAACTTAAATTCCCGTTAGGTGCCTACAAGAACCTCAGTTACTTTTCTGAGACAGGAACTTGTCTCATCCGCATTCATACAACAGAACTTCAGACTCAATGAGGCAATCACACTGGAAAAATACAATAAAATTGATAAAATAAGAAGATGTCAAAGAACAGGCCACTTGTAATGTTTGCTGAACTGGCCATATTCTTCGTAAGTGACAGCATTGGATGCATCAGAAACTTTGCTTGGAAAATACCTCAGAATATTTGACAGATCTCCTACAGATTCAAAATGACAGAGTCCAACATGAAGTGCTTTCATTTTGGAAGATCTGGGCAGCAGAAAGAGCCATAAATCCTTTATTTTTTATTTCCAGACTATTTTTTGTAAGATAAGTAGGAAAGACACATTAACTTAAATATACTGCACTAATGTAGCAACGTGTGGGACCTTGTTTAGCAAACTGATGCTCTTTCTGTGACAATTTCTAACCCTTTTTAAAGGTTCTTCAAAGCTTAAATAAAATCTGACAGTTTTCTTCCTACCATATGTAGAAGTAATGAATCTATCAAGTCTCTTGAGGCAGCCAGCAATTATCTGTGACATTAGATACAACACACTTGCATTTACCCACACAAGCATAATTTTAACTATGGGCAAGAATAATTAAAACTTTGGAAGCTACAATGAAGTGAGGACAGAACAGCTGGTGAAATGAAAGAGCACTGTAAATAGATTTAAAAACTGCAACGTGCTGAATTCCTCCTGATTGCATTTGTGGCAATTAAGGATGTCCATCAAAAGATGTTCAATGCAACAGTTTGTTCCAGTCCACTGTTGAACAGTGAAAGCATTTGCAGACCCACCAGCTCTTAATAGATCCAACTCTCCCCAGGTCTGACGTATATTGGTGCCTCCAAATATTTTGGTGCCACTTTGAACTTCTCAGTCCTTACCTTTACTACAGGCTCCTAAGTTTTACCAATTGTGGCTAAAGAGGTGTATTATTTAATCACGGCCACTATACTCTAAGAGGCTTGGAAATTCTAATTCAAACCATAACAATAAAAGTACTGGGCTTGTCCACTCTTGTCTAATCTCACTGTTTCCTGAGTCTGAAAATTTCTAATGTTCTGGGGCAGGCAGAGTGTCTCTTGTTTACTTCTCCAGTCGTCTTTGCACAGGGATGGTCAATAAACCCTTGAATACACTGTCTCTCTCTGCCATGTAGGAAGTCTGAGAAATGTCCAATGTTATTAGTTATTCAGTGATGCTTCCGCAGAAAATTCACTGTCCCTGCTAGTTGGGCCAACTTTTGAAAGACAAGCCAAATTGATGTCCAGAACAAAATTATTGTCCACCTTCTAATGGCTCTCAGGGACATGCTGTCAAGTGCCCCTCTCAGCAGGTAAACTGTCTGCAGTTCACTGTCTTGGGCAAGGCTAGATGTGTTCCTGCTGTAATACAAGAGTGACAGTTTATCTTACTGTCATTCTTGGGAACTGGTAGTTTCAGGCCCATGCGAGTTACAGCTAGATAGTGATTTCTATTATGCAACCCAGTGAGAATTTTCCCATCTCTTCCTTTTCAAACAAGTCCTCAAGCATACACCACAGGAGAAACTTGGACTGCTTTCTCCTCATTCCTCTCAGAGTACATGGCTACTGCAGAGAAGCAGAATTTTGCTTCCAGACAGCTGTGTATGCTAGCCAGACTTGCTTAGTGAGTAGCATATATGGTGTTTGTATAGGTTCAGCAACTACCTACGAGCAAAAAGAAAGCTAAGAATAAAATGCAGCTATTGATGTGCCTGTTCCTGCTCACATCACCTCTGGCATCCTTCAGTAGTGATACAAGTCAAGCACCATCCCTCTTCCGCAGCAGTGCTTAATCCTGCAATGAAGTGCTGTGTTTGCATATAGGACAGTAAAGTCCATTTCCACTGTAATGCTCTCATCTCTATATGGAAAGATTATGCCTTTGGATATACAGAGTCTGTTGTATAAGGATAGATACAGACCAGGAGCCTGGCGCTAGAACTAGGAGGAGTGGGGAGAAAAAGGAGAAGGGGAAGGAAGGGGAAAAAAACCCCAACAACAACAAACAAACAAACCCACCCCAAACAAACACCAAAAAAAACCCCACAGTGACTATTTTCATGAGACAGCATGTCTACACTACAGCTGAGAAACACAGCTCTATTTTAAAAAATTACTTTTTATTTCCTTCACCCACTCCCTGGAACTGATGAATGCTAGAGACCCCTGAAGTCAGAGTTTCCTGGCACTGAACATCAAGCCTGCTTGGGTTATGCTCACTTTGGAAAATCCCTGTTGTCAGCACCATGGGAGTTTTTCAGGCTTGCTTGAAAAATGTTGTTTTTTAGTCTCAGCTCTACAAGACAGAACCACCCCCCCCGCAAACCATTCCACAGTTACAATTATCAACCCACCATATGTTGGAAATAGACGTGTGTAAATTAACATTTGCCTTATACGTTTACTAAGCTTTCAGAATGGCTATAGCTAAAATTTATTTTGATCATCTCTACAGCTTTCCATTGTGAAAGAATGATAAAAATTAACAGATTTGATGTATACTATGGAGGTGCACGTTAACTTTTGTTCCTATCTGATGCAGCAACTGGAGAGAGAAGCAGAACGGTAATTAACAAACTATCTGGATGTTGCGGCAGTGTTAATTAGATATTACAAAAGCTGACTTAGCTCCACAAGAGTTTTTCACTGAGGTAGTCACTTCCAGCACTTCTTAAGGGGTCTTTCTGTCAATCATATGAAAAGATTCCTGTTTTGTTTCTCTTTTTTTCTGAACTGTCATAACGTACTTAAAAACTTAGCACACGAAAGAATAAAGATCAAACTATGCCTCATCTCATTTTTTCTGCAATCAAAACAAACTCAATACTTGACAAGTTAGGCTTATTTAACTTGTGCAGAATATGTCCCAGTGTAGCTGTATTTAATTGCTGAATGGTTTAACATTCTAGGCCACAGAGCAAAACAAGAGTTCAGTCACTGCTTCCACTCTGTTCCTCAGAGGTGATCTATCTAAAAACCAAAAGCTTTTTAAGAGATCTACATCTTTACCATTGAAAGAGAAAAGGAGGCAGATTTAAAAAAGCAGGAAAGATTTCTGTGGGAGAATAAAATTGTCAGGCTTGTGGTCCTAATGTACCAAGCACGCAAGATATGTCATGTCCACAAATTGTTGCACTTGTGGCTGGCATTTAGAATGAATTAGGTGGGTGGATGGTTAAATGACAACAAGTACTGTATATCTTTAGCCCTCAAGGAAGAGAGTACTTCAGATCCCCTTACTGGTCTTTTTTTTCTCCTTTTAAGTAATAAATTTTTTTCCAGGAAAAGGTCAAGCCAGCATGACAGAAAATCATTCTGATTTGAAGGCTGTTAGGAGTCATGAAAGTAACACATTCTACTATATTCAGCCTGGCTGGATGTGTGCAGAAACCTGCACAACACACAAAAAAAAAACAAAAA
>JAAGAY010013570.1:22367-40917 GCA_011801015.1 Ardeotis arabs | reverse complement strand
GGGCCACCCCACACTTATATACTGAGCATGACGTTTATGGCATGGAATACTCTCTTTGGCCAGTTTGGATCAATTATTCTGTCTGTCTTTTGCCCAGCTTCCTGCATCTGCACGTTAACGAGACCTTAACGAGACTTGGAAAGCCAGACAGTGTCCTTGGTCTCATTAACAACAACTGGTATCATCAGAGTGTTTTTATCAACATTCTTCACACTTGAAATCCAAAACACACCAGCTACTGAGAAGGAAATTAACTCCATCCCTGCTGAAACCAGGACAGTGTTGTATTTTCTTTTTTAGCTAGAAAATGAAATTTTGTGTGTTGAGAGAAATCTCCAAGGAGGCTGATAATTTGGTGATGGGATTCTGTGGAAAATGAGTTTGTGAGCTGATAATTTGTCCTGCACTAAACAGTCCTGCCACTGTCTTGTCAATCATAAACCTACATGTTACTGTAAGTGGAGGATGCACGTTGCTTGAATTGTCCCCTTTTGCCAGTCTGGGCAATTCTGGTCTGCTGATCTGGAAACTGGAGGCTTAGAGGAATTTTATTACTGATCTAGACAACTGAGAAATTTTATTACTGGGGGAAATAGAGTATACATTTCATGGCTCAATGCTTGTAATGGTTGGAGATTTCAGTCCCTCTTTGGGATAGAGGAAATAGAATTTTAGTATGAGATCCTAACTGATTTGAATCAGTAATTCCATTAAAGTTATATTTATTATACACTTGCTGACAATGATCAAAGTGTCATTTAATAAATATAACACTGATGCCACAGTGAAATCCATGTCCACCTAGAGCTACTGGACAATTAATTTTTTAGTCTTTACAAACACCTTTTTTTTTTTTTTTTTTTTTTTTTTTTACAAATAATACTTGTGGTAGATGGAGCTTAAAAGTAGTGGTATTTATGTACCAGTTAAGTGATTACTGAGATACTGACCTGGAGCTTTCAGAAAAATATAATCAAAGGACAGTGTATAGACAGATTAAAGGTGCTTTGCTAGTGTACGCTATGTAAAATCTCAGCTATTTTAAACTTCGAAACAAAACTGCAACCCTCACAAAAGGTAGCATTTTCAGTTTCTGGTATTGTGCTCTGAGCACTCTGGATGCTTTTGTATAATCATAAGAGTTATTAAATATGACAGAAATTAACACTCTCCCACGGAAATCACAACAAAAACCCAATCACATTTGTTTGCTGAGTCTGTGGAATGTTAGATGTTCATTAGAAAGCCACTGGGCAGCATAATTGTGTGGAAAACAGACTGCTTACGTTTCAGAATTGAAATGTTTCACACAGATCTGAGTTGGCCCCTTTATAATATTAACAAGGGCACATTTCAAAGGAGATGCAGCAAATTTATTCTTTGTGCACAATAGCAAATCTCTAAAACCCTCTACACTATCTGTTTGCTAAAATTCTGAGTTTTTTAAACAGTTGGTGCATTTGAAAGTGTTTGACACACTGAAATATTTTTTAATAGCAGGAGGAACTTGAAACATTTAAGTAAGAATGAGCCTTGATATTTCCAGTATATGAAACTAATTATTTTTATATTTCAGGAAAACATTCATATACATACTGCATTTTCCTGTTTCTTCCAAACAGAGTCTCATGAAATTAATCCTTTCACTGTTTTGAACAATGTATCAAATCTCATCCTTGTTCCAGGGATGTCATTTAGAATTTTGCTATTATCTTCAACAGGAACAGGCCTTTTAGAAAAGGCACCAGATGAACTAAACTATAGAAGCAATAATGACAATTATAAATGATATTTTTAAGTTATCATAAAGAAACTTCCTCCATTCAGCAAACATAAGTTGAAAAAGAAATCAGTTGTAAACACACATGTGAGGATCTTGGGATTTTTTTAAAAAAACCTCAATTGATCTTGTGGAAAAATTCCACAGAGCTAGAGAATTTACACGGAAAGGACTTCAGCTGTGTTCCTCATGTGGAAAATTTAATGTTTTGATGGAGAAACTGTTTTTTTACAGGTTTTACTAGATTTTATTGAAGGAGATGTCTGTAGAAGGAATTATGATGTTCTGCTCAGCATATAGAAATACTGCAGTATCATTTGACTGAATGTCATTTAAGATGGATACAAAGCACTGACTAGGATTATGAGTTCAGGTGAGACTTTGAAAAGAAGATATGTGTGTCAAACTTGTTGACTTTCAACAGGAACTTGCCCACCTTTTTGTTTCCCTGTGGTGTGTCATTGTAGGATTTTACTTGTAAGAAACAGTAACTCTTCTGTTTAAAAGCTGTAGTCTAGAAACTTAA
Organism: Ardeotis arabs; assembly: GCA_011801015.1. NCBI lineage: Eukaryota > Metazoa > Chordata > Aves > Otidiformes > Otididae > Ardeotis > Ardeotis arabs. The sequence continues at coordinate 38,611 of JAAGAY010013570.1, read as the reverse complement.
CAACCTCAGCCTGCAACCTCTTTTATGTCTTGTCCTCTTAAAATACGTGTATCTTAAGTAACAGTATTGAGTGGATATGTGCAGTGGTTTAATTTTTGCAGGATTACACAGGAGATGAGACTGTTTAATGTTTTTGCTATATGCTCTGATTGAATAAGAAAAAACAATTAAATGAAAAAATGAATCAAATCTTGCAGCATTAGTGGCAGAAATAAGGGTAACCATAATGTGGACAGGAACAATGGGAAAAGTGATATAGGAAGCCTCAAATACAGAACTTCAAGTGGTGAACCACATGTCTTTCAGATATTAATAAATGAGTCCTTCATTCCCATGGGAATCTTTGAACAGGATAATTTTAAATGCTACAGTATCCAAAAAGCTAGTCTCCTTTGGATAAGAATGTTTATTCTGAATGGTAGCACAATGGAGATTATCTCATTAGAAAATGGATTTGTTTTGTGGCACTAGAGTTTGTATTAATAATCATATACTAAACAGCTGGGTTCTTTTGATGTTACTTATAGGTAGTGTATTGGTGGATCTTTAATCAGAAGAAAAGACTGTACATATATTGAAAAGCACAGAACGTTACAATTAGAAAGCTTTATTATAGTATTAAGTGTAACGGCATCTTAAATATGAGAATTAATGCCTAATCAGATTACAAAAGCCTGTGCTGGTGAAGACCTTTTATCTAAATAAGATGCTATTTGCCAGACTAGCTAGTATCACAGATTGATGTTTAATTGCAGGCAGATTAATCTCAAAAATGGTTTGGTTCAAGGCTGCTCTTTCAGTACCCCATTCACAGCAGAGAAATGAGAACAGGGGAGCTTTCTGTCCCTTTTAATCTTTGTTGGACACAAATGACAATGTTAAACCCAACATGAGTAAGGAAATATTAAGGCAATCTTGAATTTTGTTTTAAGGGAAGCATCATTGGTCTTCAGGAAGAGCTGGAAAAAAATTGGTTGATATTACTATTAAGATTTAATGCAACAGATTGCCTGTCAACTGTTTAAAAAAAAAATGACAATTTTCTTCATTATATAGAAGCTGAGTTAGAGGGAGAATGGCTTTAATTTATCATATACGAAGAGGTCCAGTATTAATTTGGGTAACACTTGAGTGTTACCCAAACAGCTTGAGTGTTTGCCAGCTCAAAGATAATGAGGATACTGTATCTCAGGAGTTTTTTTTTATTCTTTTCTTTACAGAAAGAAAACAAAACCCTGTCAGAGATTTAACTTTGCATTTCCAGGGGGAATTCCTGCCATAAATGTTGAATGTGATTATCCAACCTGAAATTTTTGCTAAACAAAAGCTAAATCAATAAACATGAAAAAAGATACAATGCACATCTGTTTTGTCAGGAAGCATTCAAGAGTAGTTGATGAGAACTCGTAAAATGCAAACACTTTGAAGCCCAAACTTGCTAAAATGAAATAAAAAAAACTCTTGTTGCATTTTGTAAGTTTTGGATTAACATCTTGTTCATCAGGACACTTGAAGCATGGACTTAATTTTAAGGTTATTGACAATTTCATTAATTTAATTGAATTGTTCATGATGCTGAGTGCTTTCAGGGATCTGTGAGCAGATGTGAAGTCTCTGCGTGAATAGATTCCCATTGCAATGTAGAGTTCCAGATGACCAAGAACTGGGGCAAAACAGAAAAGGCAAGTAGAGAATACGTTTCCAAAACTGTTAGGCATCCTGTTTCTGACAGAGCTGGTCTACTGTTGTTTCTCCATATCAAAAGTGACTTCTAGTGGTATAATGAGCTCAGTGAGGCTGCCTCCAAAATAAGATCCTATGTATTCATTTGTTATGTAGAGCAGATGTATATTTTCTGCATATAGCCTTGTTATATTTTTATCTGTATTACTTATACTTGTTCTGCATAGTTGCAGGTTTTAAAATTAGCATAAGGTGATAGTCTATTCATATGGGACAGGAATTCATGCATAATATATGCTGCAGGTATTACAGGGTAGCCCCTAACTGTATTATCAAAGGCTTCTTTTTCCTAATCTTGATAGCCTTTATTCAGGTTACTGTTTTTCAGTACTAAATAGAAGATAACTGTGTCCTTTACAACAAATCACAGAAATTATGTGCTTGTGTAATCTTTCCTCTGCTACTAGCAATGACAAAAGGAAAAATGTGTAGAGATACGGCAACGGGATATTTCAGATATTTCTAAGGTCCCTTTTCATATCATAATACAAAAAAAAAAATAAGGCTTTGCTCTTAAAACAAACTCGGGCAAGGAATTTTTATTCTGATTAGATTGTTATTAGAAAATCCAGGGTAGCCAGATTTTTCGAGTCTAAATGTTGAGAAATTTTTGATTTCATTTGAGATTTGTAGATCACATGTCCTTTGGTTTTTTTAACCATACTTAATTGACAATTTGTGAATGGCTGCTGTCACTGTTATTTTCATATGCTTTTTCATGGGCATGTGAGCACATCTTTTCAATCTAATTCAAACAAGACTTATTTCACTATAATCTATATAGGATGGCTAATGATAAATAAGCTGTCAGAGTTGAAGATCCTGCATAGTTTTACTTTAAAAAGAATTTTTCAGAAAAAATATGTGCATAAAACCAAAGACTTAAACCAATTAATACAAAAGAGCTCAGAGTAAAATCTCCTGCAGTTTTGGTGCCCTGAGAGCTTGTTGGTTTTTTCCCCCAACAGTACATGAAATCAAGTTGCTATTGACTTTCACCTGCAGCTATGAACGCAAAGTCCAAACCATTGTTCAGTCAGAACAGCAGTTTGTTTTCATTCATTTAGTGTGTACATGAGCAAAAAGCAGATACAGCAAAGTAACTGGTACTCTTTCCTGCAAGTCTTTGACCTAGCTATTACAGAAGATCTTATTAGGGAGTGCAACTTGGATAAATTTTCAGAGAGCAGCAGATTGCTATAAATATTACTGGTTCCTAAAAAGGGTTCTGTTTCTTGTCTGTATATTACCTTTGTGTTCTTTGAGCTGTTTACTATGCTATAAGTTACTTTGCATTTGAGACAATGTTTACTTGTCTTATGGAGTGAAATTTTCTATTTTTAAAAAAAAAAATATTCTGTGTGACTTCAGATTGTTTGGTTTTTTTGTTGGGGTTTTTTTTTTGGTTTTTTGTTTAGCTTGCGCTGAACAGTATTTATTTACCTCTCTTTAAGGGTAAGGGCTATAGAATTATGCTGTATTGTTTCGATTTCAAATTTTGCTGTGCTTATTTCTGTAAAATCTTTTTTTAAATAAAGCAAGAGGACTAAAGGTTATGGTCCAAATACCCACACGATGGAACAAAATGTCCTAGTAGAAGATTGGGCTGCTTCCTCTTATTGGACGCTGTGCTGCCTGTAACTTTTTTGAATGTTACATACTAGCTTGTAAGATCATTTGACCAGAATCTTCAGATGTGTGAAAGATGTGTTTTTTCAAACTTGAGCAAAACAAGATAGATTTCTACCTACAAAATTACTGGAAATTTAGGATAAATATGTTGATCTAAAATTTAGAGAGGTCTGTCTTCCTGAATGAGGGATTCCAACATAAATCCTGGATTTTTTTCTTGTTTTGTTAATATAAAGTGAACAACCGATGCTATGTGGCAAATACCATCTGACATATTGATGATGCTCCCTTCAGCAATGCAGGATTAGATTTAATTTTTAATAATATATTAAAACAAATATTCTTTCATTCATGAGTACCCAATTCTGTAGCATCAGTGATGAGAACATTTGTTGAACTCATTACTTGACTACGTAGTTTTTTTAGTTGTTTATTCTATTTCAGGTGAAACAGTGAAAGAATACATAGTGCTTATGAATAAAAAAAAAAATGAATTTACGTAGTGCTATAGTTAAAAACTGTCAATGATGTACACACTCCTATGAGATTGGTGCTGCCAAGGTAAATGGACTATCACACCTTAAATTTAATTAACCAAGGGTGACTGAGGAGACATATTCCACAACAAGCAGAGTTCTGATATGTATAGGTCTAGTAGAATCTATAGGTATTTAATCATTGTCATTGCCAGTGTCCTAAGTGGTGCTTCACTTTTTTTTTTTTTGTAAATGCATGTGAACACATGCACAGAGAATTTAATTTTTAGATCTAATATAAATTGTAGCAAATAGTGGGAGCGTATGAGTAGAACTGTCTAAATTTATGCTAGTTGAGCTCTAAGTAACAAAGGAATATCTGCATGGAAATGCTAGCCTTTGTAAATTTTGAAGGAAAAACTGAAAACCCATTTTGAGGAAGGAACTTCTTGCTAGCTAGTGTTCAAATAAAAAATTATATGACCTTCAGATAAAATCTACGAAGTGTTGAACTTTAATTGCAAAAGGCTTGATAAATTGAAATTTGGAGAAGGGGAACAGCACAAAAATTCAGCAAAAGGTCTTAATTTTAGTGCTCTTTGCCTGATATAGTAAAAATAGACATACTCTTCTGACAATTAAAACCAAAATATGTTTCCTCAACTGTCAATAGGCACTAACCCAAGTAATAAAAGAAACTTTATGAATATTTGCAGATACATTCTGACTGTTTAATTTTAATTAAAAGGCTCCTTTTATCACCTCCTTCAGGAATGATTTGGGAAATTGTAGCTAGGTATTTGACTGCTAGTAGTTTTAGTCTCTCCTCTACACTCCTGCATTTGTACCTTTGTATGTCTTTAATTGTGAAAGAAAAGTATTTTCATTTATCCAAGTTGTTACTTGAACAAAACTACATTTTCCTAAATTATTTGGCTGCTTTTTTTCTCCTCTTCTTAAAAGCTCCCCTTTTAATATTCTTCCTGTGCATAAATCCAGGGACTCTAAAAAAGGAAGATAATCCTTTCTTGTCTAGTCTTGCAACTGGAAAATTAGTATTAAGTTAAAACTTCCAGTTTCAACATTCAACTGAAATACTGTTAAGAAAAATGGACAGATCTCTTGTAGATTTACTTTTATGTTTAAGGCCAGAGGTTATCATTATATCATCTGGTTTGAGTAACATATAGCAAGTAAATGATTTCTTGTCAAACAATTTGGCTCTGGGCTACGGCCAAGAGCAGGAAGTATTAGGAGACAGGCAACCAAAATTTGAGATTATTTGAAATAATTTTGAGATTAAAAGCTGATTCTCCAGGTGCTGGCAGATGGATTCTCCTTTCCTTCCTTGTAGTCTCCCAGTTTATGTAGTATGAACGAGTGTTCCCATAAGAGGATACTGTTCATGTCTGGTGACTAAGAGATACTGATACCTATTTCTGTCTTTAAGAAATAGAGGAGGAAAAATTGTAACTAAACTGCAGAGCACTACAGGGGTCTGTAATCTTTCACCCCTTTGTTTTGGATTGAATGTCAGTTGCAATTAACAGAAAAAAAAATGCTATTGGCTTGAAATCTGAGATATTTAGGAAGTTTCACAGCTTGTTTCCTAGATTATTTGTGAGCTACTCTACCTGTATTCGTGGTGCTATTCAGGAGTATATCCTAACTTTATTATTTTGTAGTATGTATAACAATGTTATTCAGCAAAGTCTAGAAAAATAAAGGCATAAATTAAGAATTACTGATGACACTTATGCACTATGTCTACTTAAATTTTCTTTGCCCTGCTAAATCCTTTTAAATTCTAGAGAAAGTTAGTGGTTTTTTTTTTATTAAATATTTCTTTTTTTTTTTTTTTTTAAGACAGGAGGATTCAGTATTGTCTTACAGGAGGCCTACAAACTTTGGGAGCTGCTAATCCTAAACTACAGAATCAGAACATGTATTCACAAACGCTTGTTCCAATGCAGAGAGAGTTTATTTCAAAAATCTGTCAAGAAAACTGAGCCTTTTGAAAGGTTGTTATTTTCTGTCTGTGGAGCCATGATAGGGATGGGGATTCTCTTTTATGTCAGATTTTTGTCTCTGTAGATATGAATGCTATAATCAATGCATGAGGGAGCAGCACTCATTTTTGCCTACCAGCTGAGCTGTGTACCATTGCTTCCAGTCAGACACGTGTGCAGTTGTGTTGCAAGAAATGCTCTGTGCAGCCATTAGTATGATTTTTTAGTAGCAGCTTGTGTTTGCTTGAGGGCTCTATCATCAATCTACTGCTGTGAATTTCCCTCTGCTTCTGTTCATTGTACCAATCCTGGATACAATTTCTGTGTTGTGAAATAGCTGCTGTGGACTGCTATCAAGAGGATATGTGAAGAGCTAAGACAAAAAACCCACAACTTCATGTTTCTTACTGTGTAACTTGATTTGGATCTTGTTATCACTCAGAAAAAGAGATGAAAATCACTGAATTTTGCATGTCTGGGAGCCAAGGTGAGACGTGAGGGATACTGGACCTCTTTTCATGTAATATCTTTTGGGACAGGCCTTTGCTTATCCTTTCGTCTTCCCTATTCCATCCCTGATCTCCAAATCTGTTTTCGGAGGTAGCTGATTATGTATTTCTCTTTTGTGCTCGTCTCCCCAGAATCATTCGAGCCATACTTAACCCCCTTCCCTTACTGACATGAGCATTTCCGTGAGAAAATAAGGTAAATCATCTTGTCTTCTCTCTGGTTTTACTATGTTCTGTGTTTTGATATAGGACTTGCTTCCATTGACGTTGAACCAGCCATCTTCCTACTAAGCTCAAGTAACCTTCTTGGGCGACTACTCAGGCTGTTCGGAAAGCCCTGTTGCTGCTCACTTCTATCTGCATTCATGCATTGCATTAACAGATGGTGGCTATTACAACTTTTGTTGTGTACAACCAAAATTCAGCCTAGTATAGCACTCATTTACTTTAGAATAAAATATCCCTTCACAGATCAGTTTATGCTATTCAGTTGCCATCCACCTTACACCTATTAAATCACAATAGTCTTAGGAACTCATTAGAAGGCAGTAGACTTTCTCAGAGTGATTCAATACCATAGCTTTGTTCTACGATGCTCAGCTATCTCCACTTGTGAAAATGAAAAATTCTGCTTTTGAATAATAACATCGTCTAGCTGACATTACTTTTATGCTCTATCGGAAATATGTTTTGATGTGGGGAAAAATCAGCAGAAAATTCTATTTAAAAAAAAGAATTTTGACTGTACCAGCGTGCCATTGTTTCTTTCTACGGACCATCCTGCCGTACTGCTACTGTGAAATAAGAAATTGCCTTTCGATCACATAGTTTAAAAAGTCTGATCACCGATGATGAGAGAACTACCAACACATCAGGGAAAGATCTGGCAGCAATATTTTGCTATAACAAATTATGGTTTCTTTCTCACAGGTGACATAAAATGCTTCATTGTGTAGCTGGCTGCCTAGCAGTTTGAAATTAGCAGCTGAATGTCCTTTGTTCATCCTTTCGTTGATCATGCCTTGTATTGTGCTTCTCATTTCCGGGCCTGGACCAGCCCAAAACCTTTGCTGTCTACAGTAATTGCTGTGTGATTGTGCTAAATGCCTGTTCCTGTTTAGGAAGTAAAGTTTGCAATTGTCTTTTGGGCAAGGAAACTGTTCTGTGACAGCTGATCATGTAATTATTAAATTTTAGAGATTAATTTTAGTCCTGGTAAGGAACAGCTGTTAACAGTAATTCTTTGTGGTCTTGTAGAGTGTCTGAACATTGATCATTTGTTTCCCTTCATTCTGTTCTAATTTAAGAAGAAGAATTTAGCATAAAACCTTTTTATTCCTTCTTGAACAGTTTAATGCTAGACAGCGCTAGCGAGGGAAGCCAAGACTGAAAGGATGCTGTTCAGTCGCAGAGCAGCTCTGGCTTAGAGTTCCCATTCTTGCCTGTTTGTTTCTGCCTCTGTTGTACCCAGCACCATTTTCAGGTGTATGAACACAAGTGTTTTGTGCAGATCTGGCAGGGACTGAATCAGGACACCTGTGTGGGTAAAGAATAGTCACTTTTTATTTTACCCAGACCCTTGATGTGATTCTCAATTCAGCCTTACAAACAGTTTTATTGGCACAAGATGAGGAGGCACAGTACTACAGAATCTGTAACTGCGGATAAGAAAAGACGATCCCTTACACTGGCAAAACTACCAAAACCCTTGTTTATTAAACTTCTTCCTTTCGTTATCTTTTCATCAAGCAACTGTTGGAACTGGATTGTAGGCCTTAAAAAGACAAACTAAAATCTCCACAACTTTGTGTTGGTCTCATATGTAGTCTGATTAAGTTCAGAGCATCCCATTGGAATCACTCAAAACAGCTTTCAAAGCCAGCTTGTTTTGGCTGATAGGCTCCTAATTTTTGAAGTTTATAATCTCTGATTATAAAAAAGTTAGTCTGACAGAGTTTGCATTCTGTCGCAAAATGAAATAAAAACAATGAACTTGAGATTTCATATTTAGATTGATGCCAAGTGATTCTTAGGTAGTTGTCTTTTGTTGGAGGAACTTTAAAAAAAGATGTATGTTTGTGTTTTAATATATCTAGAAACTGATGTAGAAATAAAACTTAAGTGTAGAACTAGAAATCCTGAGCAATTTCCAAACTTCTTCAAATGCATGAAGGAAGAAGTTCTGTTTACTTCTGTGGCCTACTCCTGGGAAGGAGCAGAAAAGTGAGGTCCTAATCAGTATAGAAACTTGCCCTTGCACGTAGCTGTAAATTTCCGGAATTGCTGGTTTAGACATGCTGTGTTACCTTAAAAAAAAAAAAAAAAAATTAAAACATTCTCCCTCGTAAAATTTTCTGGCTTAATTGCTGGGGGAGCGCTAAGATGAGTAACGACACAGACTATGTGGTACTACCATGTACCAAAACCGATCAACTTCCCAGTATCTCTGCAGTATGTATGCTACGTACCACAATAAAAAAAGATTTGACTTTTCTCAGTTTAAGAGCAGTAGAGTAAGTTCATACATCCATTCTAACTTCTGATTTTCATAAATAAATGTGTTTAAATATGATTATTGCAAGGTGGATTTAATTACTAGTTAAGTAATCACTGAAGAGATTTTGATTAGCACACAGGGACTATTAAACAAATTGAATTGCTAGTTACAGTGACTTCAGAGGAAGTTAAAATACACATATATGTATATGTGTTTATAAAGGGTACAAATTGCTGCTATTTTGCTATGCAGGTTCAGGTAGGTACCCAAGAAAGCACCAGAATTGGCATATCGGAGGAAAATGTAATGATTTATGCTAATTAATACTTTATACTCAAATCTCAAAGGAAAGAAAGAAAAAAAAAAGATAAAGGACTGGGGCTATCATTACAGTTATTATCAGTGTCTGATGATTCAATGTCTTTCTGCGTTCTTCCTGGCAGGCTAGGTTTCCTTATTACAGCTCTGTTATCTTTAACTGAAGTTTTTGTTTTGTTGTGAAATTCTGCCCAGGAGCTCCACCCAATTTCTAGTAAAGAGAGCTAAATAGCTATTCCTATCTAGGAAAAGCTAAAAGTAGTAAAACAATTTTCCCATGCTGCTTCAATTCCTGTGCTGTGTGAGCACTGTTTGTTAAATGAGTTTTGTTATCCCAGACTTGGAGCAGAATTGTGTGTTCCGAAGACTATTGAGGAATAGAAGTGAGTGTTTTAATCTCTTCTGAAAAATGTAATGTTTAAGGTATAATAACTGAATGACCTGAACGGAAAGTGCGATGATACACGGCATGCTTTAGTTCTTGGCTGACTCACTGTACACTTTCAGACCTCAGCGTTCCTTAAGACTATTACTGGTAAACAAGAGATGCTAAAATTGTTCTGGTTTAAGCGTAGGGGAGGGCTCTGTGACGGGCTATATCTGTGCTGCTCTTTCATTGCAAAACCTGCCGATTCATTGTACCAGTTTATTTTACTCTGGTGGTTCTTATTAGGAAAAATTTACACATCGGTAATTTGGAGTACAAATATAAGTCGATGATACAGGTGATTCTTAGCTTCCTTTTTTGTGAAGTTTGGTGTACCTCTGCAGAAAGGGAAGGGAGCTTGACAGTTTAAAATAACGTGTAGTTAGTGCTAACAAAATCACTGCTTTTGCTTGTTTCAAAAGTGACATGGTTTTATGGCAAAAGCATATTTGAAGCTATTGAGTTGTCTAGCTTTGTTTAGATAATGTCCACAATACAAATGACCATAAGTGTTGAATAATTTTTAAATAGGCCTGTCTATTTCACTTCCCCGTTGGGCTATACGACTCGCCTTATGTAAGATGAGAGGTATTAAGATGAGAAGTGCTGATGTGAGAGTAATTCCCAGAGCTGTGTATGTAAACTGTGACCAAGAAAAGAGAGAGAAGCAACAGCATTTTCAACTGCTGAACAAAGTTGAAATTTCTTGAGTGGTGAAGGAACTCCAGGAAATGACCAGGTACCAAAGGAATCTGATGAGAGTGATTCAGTTGCTTATGTTGCTTGCCTAGGAAATGGTGCAATCAGTACTCTGCAATGATTACATTTTTTTGAGTGGCTTTGGACATTTTTCTTACGGAAGACAGGATTTCTTTGAGAACTCTGTAGAATCCACCAGAACATAATTACTGAAATTTCTGTTTGAAAGAAGTTTCTAATCCGTGGTAGAATTTTTTTTATTAAAAAGAAACCAAAAATGACTTTCTTCATGCTAACTGTCTGACTTTTGCTTTAAGGAAGCCTAACCTATTGGTCTTTATATGTATGGGGAGATTTACTTTTATTTTGATGAAGTAGAAAGGTACTTTTTCACAGCTTGAAAACTTTGGATTGATTTTAAAATTATCTTGGACCTTACTCAAGAGTGTGCTCTTGAAAGCTGTAATTTCTGAGATAAGATGTAAAGTCTGGGCTAGATCTTGTGAAGTACTTGAGATATCGATATATATATTTAAAAAAAAAAACAAAACAACAAAACTTTAGCAGAATTTGGTCTTGTGTCCTGACTAATGTGAGCTTGGATAGAATTATGCTTGCCTTATATCGATCTGGGTAAGATAGTCATACCTTATTCCTAGCTATTTTCGAGTTTTACACAATACATTGTGGACAAGACTGTTTTAATTTGGTGTGGGGTGAATTGATCCCTGTGTATAGCATGTAAAGCCACTAGGATTCTCTGGAATGAAAATAGGTAAATATCAGTCATCAAACCGATGCCGTATTTGTAGCACTTAGGTATAACTGGTATTTTCTAATACATACATTTATTTCTATATTTCTGAGTAATTATTTAGTATTTTTAGATCAAAATACTGATTTCTCTCCTCAGTTTGTAGAGTGTACAGCACAATTTGATTACTCTTTGTGGTAGAGAATCCATCGAAAATTCAAGTTATCTTGGCACCAGCTAAATCCATCAATAAACTGAGAATTTGGTAGGGGACAAGTCTGCTGTTCTGTATGTTAGTCATTCTCTGCTCATCAGTATAAGGTGAGAAATTCCTGATGAATTTTCCTGTTCCGTCTTGGACATTGGTTGGGGCAAAAGCAAGACCTCCGGTTTGTAGAGCGTATACTTTAGTCTGCAGCCAAAAGTATAATACCTATAGTAGTTGTAAAGGAATCAAAATTTTAGTGTGATGGCAGAAGTAAATTTTAGGTAATCAACATTATTCTAAACTGAGTAACTGAGATCTACTTGGCAAAAAAATATATTTCTAATTGTGTGATTTATGTGCATGATAACTTTATATAAATTATCATATGTCATGCACAGTTCTTTCTAAATGTTTGCTAAATAGAAAAGTCATTTTAAACAAATTAGATATTTGTATGTGGTGGTTTGGAACCATTGGAAATAGGTGAAGAAAGGCTAAGGCCCAAAGATACTTCTTAGTTACTTCAGGAATTATTAATCACCTTTATAACCTCTGAGTGGCACCTTTCTTTAGGAACAAGATGTGAGTAAGCAATGTTGCGGAAAGGTACAGAGGAATAGAGAGGAACTGCAGCAGAATGCTTTCTGAATTTCCATAGATTTGCAGGTTTTGAGTGTGTGCTAATAAGTGCTTTGGTGAATGAGCACCTAAAGGTTATATTCATTTGTTTTAGAAGAAATCAATAGAATTGGAAGGGTATAGATTCTTTTGTTATGTGGTGGTAGTCAACTTAAGGCATGGCAGTTAACAGATAAACTTTTTAGATTAATTAGGATCTTAAGTCCTGTTACCAAAAGCAATATGAGCAGATCTGACAAAAGTTGCTGCTTCTAAAGTATCTTTAATTTTGATGTTAAATAAGCAAATCGAATGTATTAGACTTAATTGCCTTTGAAAATGTTGACATTTTGCACCTAAAACTTGGATCAATAAAGAGGGAAACTACCTTTTTTTTCTTACAGAAGCTTAGAATTACTTGTTGCCTATTGCCTATTTCAAAACAGATTCTGCAATTTACAGAAAAGGAAAAAAAGCAACCATATACTTTTATAATTGTATCTTCTTATTTTACATGTTTTTGCTCTGCATGATGACCTTATTTTCAAATAGAGCATATCTATATATTTCTGAATTTTCAAAAAGGACTTTAATTGTTACGCTACCTTTGGGACAGGAATATTTGAATTGCTGATGTGAAAGGTAAAAAAAAAAATCTTGAACTGATTTGAAGACTGAATTTGTTTCTACTGACATGATAATGTACATGAGCACTTTGTGAATGGCAGCACAAGAATTAGACTGAATTATATTCTAAAATACTTCAGAGAAGTGAAAATAGCAGTTTATGGTTTTTTGGTTCAAATAATGCCTCATTTTATGGAAAGAGGCGAGTTACACAGGTCGTCTTTGCAAAACCATTTTGCTGTAGATGTGCACAGACAGTGTTAAACATGAACAAGTGAATATAGATTTAAAAGCATTTTAAATGTTTGTAGTGAAACAGGACACTTAAAACTCAAGATATATGCTTTTGCTATTCTGCTAAAACCTGACTCTGGATAATACGAAAGCTGGTTAATATTAAGGAAAATAACATTATTAATTTCTAAGAGGAGGAATGTTACTAAATGTCATCAGGTTGTCCAATGTACATCAATTGTATGAAATATTTGTACTATATAATCTTGCCAAGAACATAAAAATAAACAGGCTAGATGTGAGAAACTGGCTCTAAATAATTACATTTATTTGTAATTTAATCCTGCTTTGACTCTTCCTAGATAACTAGAATTAGTAAGCGATTATATCTTGACCAGCAAAATAAAGAAACTTCATAAATGCTGTTTTCTATGTGACAATGTTCAGAAAGCTTTTGTGTTAAAGTCATATTTTTTTTTATTATTTAGTATTTGTCTTCTGTATTTACTATATAGGTAAAGGATAAGAATATAGAAGACATGATGACAATCTAGTTGTTATAACGTAATAAAAAATAAAGCTAAGTTATCTGTGTAGATTTTTTTTTTCTCCTTACCCCAAAAATTTGAGTTAGAAATTTTTGAAAGGAATACTAATGTAATGAGAAATACTTGCTGAATTTTTAAATATATTTTGATTCAGGCTTATTAAATGACCTTAGGCCTTAAATTCTTTTCTGTTATTAGCTGATAGAAAGCTTAATCTATAAGTAGATGTTAATTTATGTCATGTCACACTGGACTTACCAGGAGATTTCTTTGCATGGTGTATGACAAATTCATACTAGTAACAAAAAAGATTAATAATATTGTTCTATTTTTCATTCATGATAGCAATCCAGCAATGACAAATATTACCGCATTTAGCAGTAGAAAGGTACCATGAGTGTTTGAACTGTAGTAACTGACACTTAACACAGAATTACCCTGTCTCAACTTGTTTCCCTTCCAATCCTATTTCCTTTCAAAACAAAGCATCTAGGGTCTAAAATTGATGGAAAGCTGGGTGTTGCTTTGTTTTGTTAGCAAATATAGATAGGCGATTCAGGCTGTTCCAATATATTATTTTAGTTAAATAGTTTTTCTTCTATGCAAAATAATGCAAGGAGTGTTTTCAGTGAATGTGCGAACAAAAATCATACACAGTAAAGGAGCATGGGTGTTGATACTCTTGGGGCGTAATTAGAGAATATCTTTATTTTCTAAGTTATTTTTACCATTAAGTATTGTAGCTTGTTCCCTGGAAGTAATCATTTTGTGTAAGCATCTTGTATGTTCCAATATGACAAGGTAACAAAAGGCTGGTATACTGGAAACTGTCCTGTACAGAATCTTTTATCTCTGTTTAGTCTGTGATGAAGTGTGACAATGATGAATGACTTCAAATTCCCACACTTTCCCTTGCTGGCACTAACAAATTCTTGTTCGGTGCTGAACTTCCAAGACAGACAGATTGTACTTTTCAAACTGAAAAGTCCTATTATGGGACTATTTGAAAACGACGCTGACAGTAGTAAACCTGAATAGATCATTACTTGCAGTTTTTCCTCATCTTTTCCTTTGTACTGTCTCTTGTAAGTCAGTCTTCTGCTATAAGCAAGTCAGCAATAGTTTTGTTATTGGGTCATCAGTACACATATATATCCATACTCATATTCATGATTCACTTGTGGCATACTCTTGCGCCAACTGATATATTTTCTGTTAGAGTTAAAAAAAACCCAATTCTCTAAGAATCTACAGTGGTATTTCAACTTAAAAATCATGAAGGGCTGTAAGTATTGAGGAAGCCTAGCATCTTAAAATACAGTTTTCACAACTTAAATACAAAGTTACATTGAACATCTGTTAAATAACAATATTAAAAACTTATTCAGAATAGGAGAAAAGAATGAGAGTTAAGTCTTGTCAAACTTCTGGATAAGTGGAATTTCTGTAACAAGGATGTAAAAAATTTTAAGTCACAATATGAAGTGTTTAAAAAATGAAATATTGGAATGTAAAGTTAATTTTGCAACTACACATGAGATCTTTTTAAAATCTGGAATATCATATCTATTTACTGTATAAAGGGCTGAATCATATTTTTTACAGGAGCAGATTCCTACCCTATTTCTTGAGGCATATGTTGCATTTTTTAAGTTCTCTTTTATTCTGTCCGGCCACTAGTTAGTTTCTCTGTGGTTGTTTTTCCTGCCTCTACATGCTAGTCAAGAGGAAAGACGTGACTCTTCATTGTCATCTTATCTGTTTACTTGTGGATATAGTATACAATTAAGTTCTAAGGAAAAAACCTAAACCCTGTTTATTATTACTATTCCTTGACTATATTTCTTTGTTTCTTTTATCTTCCATAATAAAATCATCAGAGCAGGTGCAGTTTCTTTATGAGGAGCCTCACCGTATTGTCAGAATATTCATAAATAATTCTTATTTGCTTGGAAGCATGAATAGACCTTAGTGTTCTGAAACATAAGCCAGAAAAACTGGAACACAACGCAGGCTGGGCCACAGTGTGATTGCTTTTCTGCTTAATATACTGGCTTTAAAAGAAAATTAATGTTGTTACATGGTTAAGGACTTGAAAATTAAAAAGTACTAGCAGTATAGTTTTATGCAGTTTTAGCTTAGGTATTTAACAAGTTTAGCTGTAGGTCTCTAGCATTATATGAAGCAGAATCTTGCATAAGAAACAGTGTGTGTTTGTCTAATCAGTTTAGATTCAGTGAATACATATGTTTAAAGTTATGTGAGAGTTAATTCAGCCTTGTGTAAATTACCATTAGGATAACAGTCTGATTTTTATTCTTCTCCAATGAAGTCTAATGAAATATTAAACTCTTTAATATCTGATTTTTTTTTTTTTTATTTCCGGCAAAGTAGTGCTATCTTTGCATGATTTCCTTAATGAGGAAGGTATGAAAATATAAAATATTACTACAGGGTTTTTTGATGTTTGAGGTATTATTGGGAGACCTGTAGGATAACTACTTATGATAGAGTCAGTAGATGCCCATGGCTTCGCTCATTCTGAGGCACGCAAAACCAGTTTCTGTTTTCTATGTTAAAACACTTGCCTACTTTATTTTCCTGATAATTCCTTTAGAGACTTCCTTTCAGGTAATTTACATTGTTCCCTTCTAATTTTTCTGTTGCAATTGGCAAAGCCTGTGCATGTACCTAGTGAGTCTGCAGTAGGTTTAGAGACCAGCATATTGGTCAAAAGTCAGATTCAAATTGGATAATACTATTTATTTTCAGTTTTCTCAAAAGGGAATAGTATAGTAAAAATCTTTGGTATCATTGAGTTTTGTTATGTGATTGAAAGCATTATATTTCAAAGTAGGCTTAGAAATTATTAAATAACACTTATCTTCTCTTAAAAAAATAAGTGAATCATAGTTGAGTGATTTATCTTTTTTTTTTTTTTTTTT
>JAAGAY010013570.1:6844-22146 GCA_011801015.1 Ardeotis arabs | reverse complement strand
AGGTTGGTTAATTTTTTTTTTTTTTTTTTTTTTAATCTTTTTTTGGTCACCATTTGGGTTGCAGGATTTGATGGCTGTACGAGATTTTTAACTGCCTGGAAATCTGTTGGTGAGGAGATGAAACAGAACACAGTTCCTTAAATGTGTTCAGAGAATATTTTCATGCAAAGAAGAAAGCAATTAGGCACAGGCTTTTGAAGATTTAATTATGACTGGTAAGAAGAAAAGTGTTAAAAATGTCAAGGTTGAAGGAATACTAAGTGAGAGCAGCTGTCACCATTGTAAGTCATGATCCCTGGGATAGGAAGGAGGAATATAGCAAAATAAAAACAACAGATTTCAGTGTGACAGGCTCCGTTAAATTTGGAGAATTGGTCAGTAAAATCTTCTGGGAGGCTCCTCAGAGTTACTAAAGAAAACTGCAGCCTCTGCAATTAATTATACAGAACCCTACAGAAGTGTAGTGTTAGTATGTGTAGGGGGGGAAAAAATATCAGCTAAATGAAATCAATATGGAACAGAACTGGTCAGAAAACTGTAAGAAGGAAGTCCTATTTTAATGGAAATTGTGTGGAGATACACTAGTCCTTCAGGCCATCCTATTCTTCATTTTCATAAATACCTTGAGTGATGATAAAGATGCTTTTCAGACAAAGCCAAGCTCTAAGAAACTATCAGAGTTCTAAATGCTGAAAGATATACTGAGAATTCAAAATCGTCTTGTTAAGTGGTGAGTATGATTGAAGAGAGAAGTGAAGTTGTACTTTTCCTTCTGAGCAAATTCCAAGTTGTGCTTCAGCCTGAAAGAGCAGCTACATGAGAAGGAACAGCTAGTTGTTTTGTGAATAAAGGTTGTAGTTGACTCATCAGTGGTAGGACCTCTGAACTAGAGTAAGTTGTCTAGACTGCATGTAAAATCAACTATCTTAACAGTCATCAAGTATCTAGCTGCTGCTGTGAAGAGGGAGGAGAAAACCTGGTCACTATGGTAATAGCCTACTGTTCTTTTCTTTGGATTTCAGCAAGGGAAAAAATAGATTGCCTTTAAAAAAAAAAAAAAAAATTATGTGGTTTAGGGAAAAATTGCCAGAGGATCAAATAGTTAACTCCTTTATTGCCTTAAATACACTGAAGAAGCTTAAAAAGTGTGAGTATATGAATGCATATTTATATATTTTAAACAGTGTGCTATTAGCATGGGATTGTCTCCAGTTTAGTACTTTTCAATCAAACTAAGCACAGCTGCGTATGTTTCAGTTCTGATAGGAAATGTTCTGAATGCTAACAGAGGAAATGCAGAAAGTGAATTCTCATCCATCACTTTAACACACTCTACTATGGACTGAACTGTGATAAGGGATTCTTGTCACACTGCAATTTTCAGCTTTCTGAAATACTCTCTTGTACTCTGTCTTTTCGGGGGGTGATGGAGGGAGGGGGAAGCACAACATGAGCATTTGTGGCAACTTGAATGAAATTGCTGTGAAGTTGCATCCAATGTAGCTTTTTGAACTGTATTTGATGTTTCATAAATGATGGGACAAGCTTAGTTTAAAATGTGGCTTTTAAAAGTTTGTTCCTCTTTTTTTTTTTTTCCTCATTTCTTATCTGATTGGTGGAATCATTTGCATTTTCAGTGACTCTGTATCATTTTGCATGTTGAAGAGGTGTTTCAAGCTATTCATACTCTATTATGGAAAATACTGCTTGCTGTTTACAGAAACTATTAATAAATATCCGAAAGCATTACTGAGTATTCTGTGCTGCATTGTAGCAAGTGAAATTAGAGAACAGTATTCCAAAGACTTAATATCCATGTATACTGTGATTTATTTTTTTACTTTTTTTTTTGTGTGTGTGAAAAGTAATTTGAGAATGCAAGTGGTTATTTGCATTCAGTTAGCAAGGGGGTTGAATCTGTGCTTTGTAAATACCTGATAGTCAGCCTGCTACTCTGCTACTGTTCGATATTAGAAAGTGAAGCAAAATTCACTCAACATTTATTTTGTATTAGCAATGCTTTATTTAAAACTGTAATCCTTCATTTAAGACACAGCTAGGATTAGTGAAGTATTTTGCTCAAGGTTAATTACCTCGTCAGAAAGCCTCATTTGGTAACTAAGCTCCAAGTTATACATAACAAGTTGCAAATTTCAGGTAACACATAGTATTTTAGAAAACAAAAATAATGTCCAAGAAAGAGATGTCTTCCTTAAATAAAATTTCCCCTTTGTTTCAATGTTGTATCTGTTCTCATAGTAAATATTGAATATTTCTACTGAACATTTTGTAAAATACTTTCCGGTAAAGAGATCTAATCATTAGAAAATACAAATATATCATCCTTTTACTATTAAAAGTGAAGTTCTGTTTTGAATATCCTTTAAGGATGGTCATGTTTCTGTAGTCACTGTTTTGATTAACATGAATATTTTTTCTTTTGGTTATAATATTTAGAATTTACTCTCACAAACATCTCTATTTCTCTTCACTTGGATTTAAAAAAAGCATTGCCTAGTAAAAGAAGTATTTTCTATACTAAATATGGATTTCTTAACATCATGCTATCTGTGTCTATTAAAAAAAAAAAAATCTTTTGTTGATCATATAACATCTGAAGAATGGAAAGGTACTGTTGGAAAAAGTAGGCCACCATTATATAACAGACAGCCTGTGATACATCTAGAAATATGTAATGAAAAATACAAATCTATTTCCCCAGTTCCCAAATGTTATACCTTTCTCCAAAGCACTAAAAATTAGATAACCTTTAATTAGAGGTGTTTATTAGGCTCAATATTTTATTAATGGATTCTTGAAAAGTTTTATTAATTTTCAGGACGGTTTGGGTAGGTAATTCTTTACAGGTACATTTTTAAGTTTTTAGGAATTAACGATTTAACGTGTCTGATTTGAGATCTCAAATTATTTGTGCCTGATACATGTGAGATAGAGATGGAATATACTCTATGTGCTGGAGCTGGTTCAGTGAGCAAAAACTGGGGAAAGCACAACTGAAATGCATGTAATGTGGTTATTCTCAGAGCTAAATGTTTTTCTTCAAGTATACTGAGCCACACTACTTGCTAATTAGATGTAAATTTTACATGCTAAAATTCATGTAAATATATATTCCAGTGACATTTTTGGGTGTGTTAAATTGTTGTCCTTCTTGTTAGCCTATTAAAAATAATCTAGGGATTACTTGACCACACTAGCGGACGTTCAGCTCAACTGTCTCTGTTTCATGCATGAAAGATCATCTGAAGAAGTGACCTTGATTTAAGTTTAGTTGAACAGCCATTGGTCCAATGTGATTTGTTGGCTTGTAGGATGTTTCCTTGTTCCTTGATTAAAATTTATGCTTATGTGAGATAATTCGTTAAAAGACTATAACTGATGTTTTGCTTTGTGTTTGTTTTGGTTTTGCTTTGTGTTTGTTTTGGTTTTGCTTTGTGTTTGTTTTGGTTTTGCTTTGTGTTTGTTTTGGTTTTGCTTTGTGTTTGTTTTGGTTTTGCTTTGTGTTTGTTTTTTTTTCCTCTTTGAGACATGAATATTTGGGAACTACTCTTCAGAAGGAGCAAATCTCTACCTCTGAAAGACAGAGTTCCCAACAATTATTCTTTTCATGCCAATTAACTTATTTAAAAGAGGATAAGGCAATTAAGTCAGTCAGTTATAGACAGACTGTAGATAACTTTTTGTCCATGATGACAGGAAGTAGTTGATTTTTGAGTTTTTTTCCCTCTTTGGACTTCTGATTTATTTCCTTTATGTAATATGTTATAGCAGGCAATTGGAGTGATCTGTTTTATTAATACAGCCTGAAGTCAAAGCATATTTTTAGATAATGGGCTAGAAAAGTGATAATGCAGGTATCTTGAGGCAAAGGCAATGTATGAGCTCCCTAGTGAAATATATGTTATGGCCTGTTTTTCTCTTGAGGTTTTTTTTTTTTTTTTTTTTTAAAGGACTTGGGCTCTGCGGCATTTCATCACTCTGTATGTGTGTGTATGCCCAGACCTCTGAAAGTGTTTTACTCCCCGTGACTGAACTCTGTTCTCAGTGTATTGCATTGTGGACCAAGATGTTGGGATGCAGTTAGCCCTCTAACAAGTACACAGACTATTCTGGATTTATGGTCTGCAAGTCCTTAAACAGAACATACTGGAAGGGATAGTTTTAAATAACTTTCCACACCTCTGCTTTTCCTACTAATAAATGATTCAAAAAATATATTGTGTTTCCCCAGTAGCTCTAAAGCATCTGTCCTAGCATGGGAGGGCAACTGATTTTGCAAAGTGCTTGTTGGGATGTATGTACTTTTCCTCGATCAGTTCTTTGATTTCTTTAGCTTCTACAGTATCTTCTTAGCTTAGAGCTAAAATACTAGAAGCTACTTTAAGTTACCCAACAGGAAAATAGTGTGCTTGAACTGCCTTCAGTGCTCCACCCAGGCGTGCATATATATATGCGCATATATATGTGATTTTTCTGGCCTTGGTTAGACTGCATAATGTTCCAAACTAATCTTAACCCTTCTCCCATATCACTGATCATATTCTTTTGTTAACTACATGGAACATATTGCCTCTAAGTATTGTTGATAATTATGTTTCTAAAGCTTGTTTCTATAGAAGAGCCATATGGTATACATGATACATAATGCTATGACATGGTCTTCAACTACCCATAAGTGAATAGCAGTTTGAAATGAAAATAAACTTATTTTAATCCCTTGCATTAAAAATTTCTAGATTTATAAAGAAATGAAAGGGAAAAAAATTAATTTTTCTTATTTCCTGCAAAGAGAATGCAAAATTTGCTTTGTAGGCACTATGCAATGATTGGGAAGTACTTAAGGTTTAATAAAGCTGGATTGGAAGTAAGCTACAGAAAAGAAATGAAAACAAAAACTCCGCCAAAACTGTCTGAATATGGAGCTACATTGGCAAGAGGCTATTGGGACTATGCGATAGACAGACTCCCTGTGATGAGGAAAAGGTGGGTCATGAACTCATCCTCCTTGTTTGTTCCAACAGCTGAGGCAGGTAGTATGCACGACTGATTTAACTTTGAATTTATAAGGTTTTTGTCACTAGCAGATTTTCAACTGCGTTTAGGAGCTGAGGCTAGGGAGGCTGCTGATGTGCTGTCTGTTCACAACAACACAGCTTCAGTGCGAACACAATCAATGTGAACTGTGATTGACATGTCTTCACATGGTATATGTTATGCAAACAGAAATAAGGAGGAAAAAAACCCAACCACCAAAAAACCCCCAAACAAAACAAACACCCCCCCACCCCCCCAGCTCTGAGTAGTCATTCTTTGACATTTTGATTTATTGTAATAGTAACTCATTACTATTGCCTGGATATTATTACTTATGGCAACATACAGAGGAAGGAATTTCTCAGTTCAGTTCCTTTTCTTGCATTTCATCGTAATCTGTCTATCCTAATGCGATGTATTCCAGATGAACTGAGCAGGAAAGTCATTCATTATTGCAAAAAGGAAGGAGTTGAGTTAAAAGCCTCATTTGTCAAGTAAATGAAAATTGTCTTTGTTCTGATCACTTGCTATTTGTGAAATACGGGCAATTTAAGAATTCCTTTTAAAAAGAGGAAAAAAAATTCACTGTTCTAATTAGAGCTGTTGGGAACCACTAACTATTAGCTTTTGCAGGACAGAAAAAAGTGATGAGCACTTCCACATTGTCATCACTAACCTTGATTAGTCCTTCAAATTTCAAGAAATGCTTCATACATTGGTTTAATGTAATATTAATTATACTTCTAATTGGCAGAATTTGATAATTTAGAGCTGTTTAGTAGCTTTAATATTTTTACTTAAGATATTACTGCCAATACTGACTTGGGCTCAAAGAATGTCCAATATAGGCATCCTTACAGTCCAAGAGGTACAGTGTCCTTCTATTGTTTTCTGTACTTGCTTGCCATAAAAGAAGCATTCTGAGAAACTAGTTTTCCAAATTCAAGATTTGTAATATGTGCCTTAGTATAGGATTTAACCATCTCATTGGGAATGCTCATCTGGATAGAAATTAAGAACAATTCTTCACAATATTTCTGTAATCTGTAACTTAAGTTTTGCTCTACTTCTGCTAAAGAAGGTGAACTTACAGACCTAATTTTAACTTAATTGATTCCTTTAAGTAAGAATAGAAATATTCAGTGAAGAACCTTCCAACAGAAGAGCCCAATACCAATTTGAAAGTACAATGTATGTAGCACATGCCTACCAAACAGAAGACAATGATAAAAAAAAAAAGTAATTTCTGTTCTGATAAGGTATAGTTCTATAATTCATTGAAGTTTCCAACTGGTAAGAAAAACGTGGGCAATTTTGATGCCCTTTCAGGAAGAAAATGAAATTTTTCTGGGCTTCAAAATTTGTTAGATCTTGTGATGCCTTTGTAATAAGTCATTTTTAGCATATGTGTAATATGCAAAAAATGCTATTTGCATAACTTACATCCTTGCGATATAAACAAACTGCTATTGATACAAGATGCCCAAATTTTGCTTAAAAACATTCAGAAAAAGAAGAGAATGGTGAATAGAGAAACTATGCCCACTGTATGCAATAAAAGCTTGCTTAAGTAAAACCAGCTAAAGAGATCAATGCTGAACTTTATTTTAGGCAGCATAACAATGACAAAATTTCAGCCACACTGGGCCTGAACTTTAACCAATGTATCAAGGTGCTTATATTAAATACTTAAAGTAATTAAGCGGTCATTAGTCCACTTTGAATAAAGTGTTAGAGTTTTTATGTGGTTTAGAATTGTTTCATGAGCTTAAGTTTTCAAGTGAATGATTTTTTTCTGTTCTCATGCAAGTGACTGGTGGCTTTAGTCCTCTTGTGGTTGCTTTAGCAAGCAGACTGTAAATTGCCTCGTGGTTTTTTGTTGTGTGCTTTTTTTTTGTTGACTCTTATTAGATCTTACTGGAGAAAGCAGGGCCATTAAAACATTTATAAGGCACTTATTCTGTTTAAATGAATAATAAATGAATAAAGAGGGAGACTGAAAGCTGGGTAGAACCTGAAACCAGAGAGTTAAATGCTTCAGGTGTTAAGTTTTCAGCTTTTTGGAAGCCAGCAAAAATCTTGAACCTTCAGTACTATGTTTAGTCTGATAAAAACAGCGATCTCATCAGCATCCTGTGAGCTAAAATGGTAGCCTCAGTTCTTGCAAGTGAGTGGGCTTTTCTTTGTTGTTTCATTGTATTTAAAAAAAAAAAAAGTAAAAAACTGAGTAGTGCTGCTAGACTCTAAATTATCTTCTCACTATGAAGTGATTTTATTTAAAACTTGTGTGTCAGCATATCAAGGTAGATAAGCTTGCTAGTGTGTTCTCTATTTAATAAATAATCTGCAACTTGAAGATATTAGTTTAGAATACTTTCGAAATGTAAAAGATTTATTTTAAGCTTTTCTAGTATTTCCCACTGATTCATAAATGACATATCACTAATGGATTACGTAGAGTGGGAAGCTGTATTTCTTAATGCGTGAAATGAATGAAAACTGATCAATAGGTTAATGCCTGTAGCAGTGTGTTTGAGGACATTTTGTAAGCTTTACATCTTCGTGCCTTGGAAATGTCTGAACATAACTTTTCCCTTAATTCCTATTTAAAAAAAAAAACCCAAAACAAAACTGCCAAAACAAAAAAAAAAATTCCAAAACAGCAAAACTAACAGTTTTGGAGAGGTTAACTTGATATGTGTTACCTGCAAACAGTCTTATACAGATATACAGCAAGAAATGCCCAAGTTGTGTATATATAGCATGGTATCCAGAAGTTCTATTAGAAAAAAAAAAGTATAGAAAATTCTGTGAGACTTGGTTTAATTTTCTGAATTTTGTTTATGTTTTGGGGAGTGTTTGTCATGAGATGTTATCTTTTTTTTTTTTTCTTCAGTACACAGGTTTCATAGTTAATAATTGATTATTTCATTTGGAAACAAAAATTTGTATCCTGAATCATGTGTTAACCATCACACAAAATTAAATGCATTTAATATTTCTCCATTTCCGCAAGAGAAAAAAATAAGTTTAATATCCCTACTGAGCTCACATATCCATATGTGAGTAACATTGAGGTTACTGTGGTGTACTGTTCATGTTTCAGTTAACAGTTCTCTGAAAATCCTAATTTCACCAGTTCTCACTTCTGAGTTACTGAACTCTTGGAATTTGATTTAAGCTAATTATATTTCACAGTTCAAACTAAATAAATAAGGGAGTATGTGGGGAAAGAAAAAGATGTCATCTACAGACTTGACCCATGTCAGATATCTTGTTAATCAGTCTTGATTTGCCTGGGGTACTTGGCTGTACCAACCACTGGAAAACTTGAGGTGGAACTTAGAGTATGGGAGGAATTGGGAGACATTGCAGGACTCTGGCTTGTGATTGGAATGATGAAACAAAATAGTATGAGAATGGCAGATGAAGAGGATGGAAATAGGATGCAGTGGGCTTTTGTACAGGGAGGTGTGATGGTCTCATAGGGTGTCTCACATCTGGATGCCTTTAAGTTGAGCAAGACTTCTTCCATACTTTTGTTTTCACAAGACTGTTCAGCGTGCCAGCCCCACTTCAGACATATGGAATCCCTACTTTTAAAGACAACTAGGATATCTCTTGAATTCAGAAATTAACAGGAATACATTCGGAGCAACAAATTAATGTTGTCTAGCACAGAACTGTGGGTCATTGAATGTGAGAGAATTTTGAGATAAATGTTAGTGTGGAAGTAGGCAGAGAGACCTTGATTTTTTTTTCTTTGCTACATATCCTGTTAGAAGCAGGTTTTGATATGGCACAAAATTTCTGTAACGTTATTTCATTATTATTAATGATAGAAATTCCAAACTTTGCTTTCAGATACATTTTTGTAAGATCTAGAAACTGTTTGACTTTAAATATCCACAAGGCTCCTATCAGTTCTGTCAGTTTTGAAAAAATGCTCCCTATAGGGTGAAAGCAGAAATCATGTTAGTAACACTTGTGTTTTATAAATCAATGAAACGTAAAATTGATGCTAGAGCTATAGAACAACCTTTACTAGTAACAAGCTCTTTTGCAGAGGAACAAAGGGTATAGAAAATGTAAGGGGAGAAGTTTTGTGGGATTTGATGGATTGTGAACATGTGGTAAAGAGAAGGTGGCTCTAATTTCAGTCTCACAAGCATTAATAATGGTTCAAGTGCACTCAGTGTAGTTGTCTAAATATTCACTGCTAGCTCTGTGACCCACCTTATTTTTTAATTTATCATTTCATCAGTGCTAGTGCAATTGAAGGAAAAAAAATTGACAAAATTTGAAGAGGAGAAAGGAGATTCTGGGCCTGTGGTGGTGATGATAAGCTCAATTAGTAGGAAAAAGTGTTTGTAGCTTTCTTTGAATGCTTTTCATTGTCTTGAGATAACACTTAAATGGCCACTTCAACAGACTAATGGACTAATGTTTAAAGACATCTGCAAATGTGAGATACAGATTTCATCTGTGATTAGATGCCTATGCATTCCTCTTGGGTGAAAAAAAGGCAAAGTGGTTGAAGAACGAATTATTCCTGTAATTCTTTATTTCTGTGCTATAGCCATGGCTAATGCAGTCAGTAAGGACAGTAAAAGGTGATTTGGTTTCATCCTTGGAGAGAAAAGTGTTTATATATGCAAAAATAAAAAAATAATAATAATAAAAAAACAAAACAAAAACCCAAAACAAACAAACAAAAACAAACCAAAAAAACTTACCCTTTTTCTAATTTTAAAACAGATTTATTTTAATACATGGGTGTTACTTAAGCATCTATCTTAAAACGTGATATAGCAATCAGAGTAGTTAGTAGCCTCTTTTAGTTTTTTTAGTTACTTAATTAAAAACACCAAGATGTGTGAACGCCATCCAGTGTACAAGGCTTCAGGATTCTGTGTGTCAGACGGTACAGGTGATGTCTTTACACTTTGTACAGCCCAAAATGCATTCAGTAGAGTTCACAAAAACTGAATGCTCTATTGAATGGTGCTGGATGTCAGGTACAATATAACTTGGGCCGAACAAAGAAAAGCGAGTCTGCAATGTTATACTAAATATAGTAATGTTAGCCACACTTAAACAGAGGAGGAGCAAGGATTCTCAAGATTTTTAAGTAATTGACAGTTGCATTTTTGATGACTGTTACCTCAACAGCTTTGTCAAGAATACCTCGTTTTATGTGTCTTTTGTGTCTGTAGACATATTGCTTCGCACTTCCCTGCACTGAAATTAGTTTCTGTTAAAAGCCAATTTATTTAATTTAGTTGGGATCCTTCTAGAGACAATTAGATAAAATAACACTGTTGTCAAATATGATTCCTTTAGTACTTATGAATAACCCTTAAGTATGAGCACTTCTATCAGTCTGCTACCATAAAAAACTGAACTGAAACCTGTAAATAGAGGTAGATCTGTCATACTGGCTCTTCAAGTCTTAACACATCTACTTTAGGTTCAGATAAATATTAACAGTATTTATTCAGATAAACGGGTTTGTAACAGCAGAGCAGACAGTGTATGATTTATACCAGGGATTCTTCACGCAGACAGTAAGTGCATGAAGTTTCACAAGATGCTCGTACAGCCCAGTCTGCCAGTCTTCATCACTCCTTGAACCAACTCTCATGCTCATTAGACTTGCTCATGTTTAATTTCTGTGCTCAGGATTAGTTGCTAATGACATCCAGCTTAATTAAAGGTGTAGGATCACTTCGGCTCAATAGTTTCACAAAATTACACCTTAAGTTTGTAATGCAACGGAGTTGTAAGCTATGATGTGATTCTGAAGGGGAAGCTGGCTTCAATAGGATTCATTTGAAACAGGGATTTTTCACTGCAAGGAAAAATTATCATATGCATACTATCTTTATCCATGTCACTTCTGAGCTGTAGACAAGTACTGTAACTTTAAAAAGCATACTACATTTTCTTCATTTTTTCCCAGTACTTCATTCGTAATCAGTTTAATGGTTTACTTTAGCATTTCAATTATGCAGATCTTCCCACTGAGGTTCAGTAAGACTAAAAAGATCAAATTTTTCCTCACTACAAAAGTGAACTCAAAGCTAGAAACTGACAAAACAAACTGATGCCAGTCTGGTCGTGACATCTTTTGTGACTTCATGTTAAATTTTCCTTCACTTGGGTCATCCAGTGATTAGTGACTGAGAAATCTTGGAAATCATTAGCTGCTAAGCTGTCTCGCTGCAGATTAGTGTTTAGAAGATAAGTTGACTGAACATTACTGGACCACTGTATGCTTTTGACTTTTTAGTACTTTTGGTGACATGTGGACTTAGCGTTGCTGAAGTACTTGTTCAGCACAGTTAGACTGAAGGAAGGAAACCTATAATTCTATCAATAGTTTCTATTTAGTAGGCAAAATAAGAATTCCATTGACGTTATTTTTGAAGGCTCAGAACAGAATATTGGAAGTGTTCTTTGCAACAGGGAGCATTTATTTAGGCTTTTTGTGGAGTTAATTTAATAATAACGTTTATGAAAACAGTCTTTGGTCTGATTTCCCAGATGAAAAGCAATAGGAGATTTTATGTTAACTCTAGTAAACCACTCACAGGGTTAAATCAGAAAACATTGTTAATAGTATTGCATTGTGAACGTGTGCATACACAATTGCAGATACTTTCATTGGTTACTGGAAGAATGGTGAAAACACAACTGGAAAGTAATTAATTTTAACTTAACAGAGTTAATCCCACAATTATGTCCTCTTTTGAATGTGAAACCTGAAGGTCTTTGTATGCATTGCCCCATAACAAGAGAGTTGTTACTTGGAATTACGTGTAAGTAACTTATTTGCCAAAGATATGAACCCTGCCTAACAAGCATAGTCACGGCTTTGAGCTGTTCCCTGCTGTTTACTCCTTAGACTCACATCTGTCTCACTTTGTACTTTTGTGTTGTTGAGTTTCTGTGATTGCCTCACTTGGGTATGAAAACAGGACATAGCTGCTCTGACAACCCTGAGCTCTCTGATCTTGCTAGCCAGTTAAAGTCAGCATGAGTTTGGTCTGCAAAGATAAGTAGAGAACAGTTTTCTTGTGTGTGTGCGCTTATGAATCTTACCTCTTGTTTTACCTGGAGGAAGATAATTCTCTCATACAGGGCTCAGTGGTAGTATCCGAACATAAATTCAGACAGCTTACATTAAGGAAATTCTTACTTATAGGAAATTAATGTCTGTATGAGACTGAAAACAGTGAATAGATCTAGAAAATCTAGGGATGACTTTTGCATTTAAATAAAAGGAAGGAAATTTCATTTCCAAATGGAATTGTTTTACTCAAAGCAAAGATGAAGTACTATGGAAGATGTCATGACTGTTTGCTAGAGTAGCTTCCTTGTGGTAGCTGAACTGAGTTCTAGGTGACTTCAAGTTGGATGGCAAGTCAAGAAGGGATGATGCTCTAAGGTAAAGCTGTAGATGATCAAGATTTCAAGTTTTGGTTTGTTACAGATAAAACTGAAGTGAGATTCCTTAAAATCCCTGATTCCCTATTAGTATTTATTTACATTTTGCTAGTCTGGCAGTCCTGATGGGAAGTGTTAACATATGCTGCAGTTGTTTGTTAAGGGACCATTCAGGTCACTTCTTACAGGAGATGTGAATTAACTTGAAATTTGATTTCTGAAGGAAATGTCTTGACCTCTCCTAAGACTTAATGATAACACCTGTGTTGTGGTTTGCTTGTTGTGTTGTTTTTTTTTTTCTTTCTCATGGAGTTCACAACTGCTGTTGGTGGTAGATTTCAAATGTAAATGTTGAATTCTGTTTGAAACTGTCTTTTTCTGAAGTCTGATAAGGAGTTTGGACTTGTGGGTTAATTCAGTTTTCTGCCATAAAAAGGGAAAGTCACAACACAATTTTCTAGTCTATTTTAAACACTGTTCTATGAGAAACTGAGCCTTTCAATGATATATAGAATCACAGAATAGTGTGGGTTGGAGGGGACCCTTTAAAGGCCATCTAGTTCAAACCCCCTTGCCCTGGGTGGGTTCACTTTCCACTAGATCAGGTTGCTCAGAGCCCCGGACAACCTGGCCTTGAATGTTTCCAAGGATGGGGCATCTACCACCTCTCTGGGCAACCTGTGCCAGTGCCTCACCACCCTCATAATAAAGAATTTCTTCCTTATGTCTCATCTAAATCTACCCTCTTAAAGTTTAAAGCCACTACCCCTTGTCCTATCACTACCTACCCTTGTAAAAAGCCTGTCCCCATCTTTCTTAAAAGCCTCCTTCAGGTACTGGAAGGCTACTATAAGGCTTTTCTGGAGCCTTCTCTTCTTCAGGCTGAACAGCCACAACTCTTTCACCCTGTTATGTTGGGAGCTCCAGAGCTGGATGCAGTACTCCAGGTAATAGAGTGGGAGAATCCCCTTCCTTGACCTGCTAGCCGTGCTCCTTTTGATGCAGCCCAGGATGCAGTTGGCTTTCTGGGCTGCAGGCACACGTTGCTGGCTCGTGTTGAGCTTCTCATAGAATCACTGAATGGTTTGGGTTGGAAGGGACCTTCAAAGGTCATCCAGTCCAATCCCACTGCAAGGAGCAGGGACATCTCCAACCAGATCAGGTTGCTCAGAGCCCTGTCCAACCTGGCCTTGAATGTTTCCATGGATGGGGCTTCCACCACCTCTTTGGGCAATCTGTTCCAGTGTTCTACAACTGTCATTGTAAAAAATTTTTTCTCAATATCCAATCTAAATCTACCCCCCTCTATTTTTAAACCATTACCCCTTGTCCTGTCACAACAGGCCCTACTGAACAGTCTCTCCTCATCTTTCTTTCTTCATCCACCAGCACTCCCAAGCCCTCCTCAGGGCTGCTCTTGATCCATTCTCCACCCAGCCTGTATTTGTGCTTGGGATTGCCCCGACCCAGGTGCAGGACCTTGCACGTGGTTTTGTTGAACTTCATGAGGTTTGCATGGGCCCATCTCTTCAGCCTGTCCAGGTCCCTCTGGAGATGGCATCCCTTCCCTCCAGTGTGTCAGTAGCACCACACAGCTTGCTATCGCTGGCAAACATGCCGAGTGCACACTCAATCCCACTGTCCATACCACTGACAAAGGTGTTAAACAGCACTAGTTCTGATACTAACCCCTGAGCAATGTGGCTCCTCACTGGTCTCCTCTTGGACGTCGACAATATGTCAACAATATATAAAGGAATAAGTAACTTCTGAAGTCTGGACCTATTGGGTTGTACAGATAAATTTCAAGTTATTGATATTTCTTGGACTTTGTAACACAAAATTCAGGTAAAATGTCCTCAATTGAAAGAGATTGCGCCTCTGCTTTTGATGTTCCTTTCATTTCCTGTGTAAATTAGTACAAAATACCTCTTGGGCATAAGCATGTAGAGTAGAATAAAATTATCAAAAGGATCTCTGTCTCTCAGATGGCCTTTTTTTTTTTTTTTTCCTCCCCTGCATGAGGACCTGTAAGAAATTGAAACTCCTGTGGAAAGTACTTTTGTGTATTCCCATTCTGAGTACACATAAGTTATCTATATATCTGTTTTATATTTCTTTTGTGCCTTGATACTCATCTTGCTTTTCTGAAAAATAAACTGTATGGCAAGTTAATCAAAAGGAAGGGTAAAGGAAGTGCTGCTTGTTTGCGTCATAGACAACACAGGCTGTTCGGGAGAAAAGTAGGATATAGTTGAAAGCAAATACCAGTTGAGAGAAAAAATATTCAGTTGAGGTTTCATTTCTAATCCAGTTCTATTCCTACAGTTATTCTTACATTATTCTATCAAGAAAGTTGAAAGAATGATACTTACATAATTAATCATAAATTCTCTTTTAAGGTATTGTTGGCAAATAAAGATTTCAGACATATAGTGCTCAGGTGTTTAATTGCATAGCTTTGAAGATGAGAAATATGAAAAGATACTTTTACCTTTTCATTATTCAGTCTGTAGTGTTGTCTGTCAAGTGGAAATAGAAATAGTAACATTAACTTAGCAATATGTTTTTAACCTTATAGTACTATAAAAATTACTTTGAAAACTGAAATTCTTCAGGCATCGTGTATTTGCAAAAAATCTGAGTCTGGAATAGTGCATGATCTGCTTAAACTGTTCTTTTGGCCACTACTGGAGATTGGTTACTAAACTCAGATGGATATTTGTTTGATTCAAATTTATTTTGTGATGCCATAAGAACCTGAAAGAAGCTTTTTTTTTTTTTTTAAAAAAAAAAAA